>VXCM01002847.1:0-117722 GCA_014773175.1 Lucifuga dentata | reverse complement strand
TTTTTTTTTGAGAAGTCATCCGAGGGCCCAATAGATAGGACCCACGGGCCGGATTTGGCCCGCAGGCCGTCATTTGAGGAACCTTGATCTACATCATCTACACAAAGAGTTTGAATGTTTTCTTTGCAACATTATAGTAATATTTGGCAAAGCTGAGTGTAAAAACAGTGTAAAGATGAAGACACTGGACATCTTCAGTTCAATCATGTAACACCNACCCTCAGAAGTTAGTGAATTTAAATTATTTTCTGCCTCTTACTTATTTACAATGAGACAACGAATCAGGAAATGTGAGAATTCTGATGAAACAGACGAGAAATCAGTTTCTCACAGCGACGAAACAATGGATGACGTCAGCATTCCATCCTGGCAACTTAAGACCAAAGCTTCACGTCATTATCAAGGCTTGTTTGTGTCTGAACGCAGTGGGAATATAAACTATACGGCAATGTGATGTTTATTCACGCTGATTAGTGTGTTTCACCATCATTTCTAATGTGACCAAACATGAATGAGATGTTGAATTTGGCCGGTGATGAGACCTGTCAGAACACGACGTCTCATGCAGTGCATGCTGGGATAAATCCAGATAATCAACACTGTGATCTATTCGACTCACAGCTCAACAAACATGGAAATGTGCGATGGAACTTTCTCTCCACTCAGAGTTTGTAATGTGAAACTCGGGCAGATGCACGTTTGACACACATCAAGCAAACGTTTGCACGCTTGCTTGACGTGTGACTTTAACACACCTGACATCACAACATTATGGCAGCAACTTTCCACGTTTCACCTCTCACTTTCTGCAACAGCTAATCTACACACAGATATAATGTCACATGACTTCAGTATGACTAGTTCCAGATATATAATCAGTGATCAATACTGGACCAGCAGAAAACAGGCTGACTCCATGTTTTCAAGGTTTGAATCTCTGATACTCTTCATGCCTCCATCAAGGCCCAATTTTCACTTTTACAGACACAAATCCAGACTTTTTCTCTCAGTACCATGAAATCAGGCGTGATCAGAACTGAACATGTGAATGTGACTGATCACGTGAATTGATTTGTTAGCGATATCGTGACATCATCTTCATAACTGTGTAAAAAATGTCAAAGCGTGTTATTCTGCTGAAAGCTTCATGTGTTCACATGGTGGAAACAGCGTTTCATCTCACCTGTGGTCCCGCAGGTGGTCCTGTCTCCTGAAAGCCTTGTGGCAGATGTCGCAGGTGTACGGCCTCTCGTCCGTGTGCGTCCGCTCATGGATCAACAGGTTGTATGATTTGGTAAAATGTCGGCCACAGAACTTGCAGACAAACTCTTTTTTGGTCTTGGAGGGCAGCCGTCCTCGGCCGGGCTTACGCTCCGGCGAGGAGAGTTTGCTCATATCCAGGAGGCATCCCAGGCCGGCGGCGGTGGGGTGGTGAGATGACGCCTGTGTGGCGGCGGCGGCAGCGCCTGTCACGCTCAGGTCCTCTGCCTTCAGAGTATCATCCTGCGTGGCTGCGGTTGCCAGGTTGGCAAAATCAAAGCGGGGCTTTATCTTAGAGCCCTGCAGCCCTGCAGAGTCCTGCTTGGGCTGCAACAGGTGAGGGAAGATGGGGATGGAGGAGAAGTGGGCGGGCAGCTTGGTGATGGAGCAGCGGGGCAGAGCCAGAGGCGGGTAGCCCAGCGTCCACTGGTGGAGGTGGATGGCGTGTAGGGCGCTGAAGCTGTAGATACCGTGGACGTGATCAGCAGGAAGCTGGAGGCCGGCAGCGCTCTGCAGCAGCGAGTAGTTAGCGAGCTGCAGGGACGGGTGCAGCGGCACCGGAGCCGCAAGAGTCTTACTGCCCATGACGGCAATCCAACGACCTGCCAGAACACACACAACGACACATGATTTATTTAGAACTCTGTGTGATGCTTTGATAACATCATCAGCAAAACCACACACACACGCACACATTATTGCACAAATACACGCCAAATACACGTTTGCACACCACAAGGTTCTGATTACTGTAAAACCACTAAAACTCTGAAACTTCCTGCTTTCTGATGAAACATCCTCAGTCATGATACCTGCATACAGAAACACCTGTGAAGGCTCGTACATCCTGCATGTGATTAGAAATATTCAGAGCACGGACACGGAGACATGGAAAGTTTGACTTGTGTCAGACTGACACCAACATCTGGTGAAACGCAAAGACACACAAGCAGGAAAAGAGACAGGAAGCTACAGAAGAGACATTCTCTCCCTCTCTCTCTCTCACACACACACACACACATACACACTGTCTCCCTCTCTCACACACATTTACACTTTATTTAAATGTGAAACAGAGAGTTAACATGATTGACACGTTTGAACCTCATTAACATCCTCACGTCATTTCATGCTGCGTTCCTATTGGCTGATTTCTAGTCATGGTTCATGGCATCGGTCAGATTTTGGGTTTCTGCGACACGTAAGATTCTCTCGCTGGTTGTTAGTGTGTAAATCTGCTGTGTGTGTCGTATCACAGATTTCTTCATGTTTCTCTCATGATCATTATCTTTAGTCTGGAACAGCACAGAATCCCACCGGAGCAGATTTGATCTCAGAGCCTCCTCACGCTGACAGAACACATATCTAAACATAAAAAAATACCATAAATGCTCTAATAAAAACCAGTATTCAAATAATGGCCGATATCTAATTATAGTGAGGGGCAGAATCAGCAGGTTTGGTGTCTGTTACTGGTCCAGGTAGATATGAGTGTAATCTGCTGCTGCGACCAGATGACAGCAGGCATGTTTGAAACACCAAACCGTTTTAAACCCCTTTCCAGCCGTCGTTCCTTCAGTCTGAAGGCGGCTGGGCTCAACGTGAAACAAAGCTGTAAACGTGGAGCCCGTCCCCGGCGTGAAAAGTGGGTAAAATGGATGAAAGTGATGGAAAATTAACCTTTAAAAAAGCTGCCTGGAGGCGTGTTCACACTGACATGCAGTGTTTTTTATGAGTTACGGGTTTGTCCATCGACGGTGCGACACGCTGAAAGCCGCTATGGGGCTCTAGCTTCAGTTTCGCTTCACACACATCCATGAACAGCCGTTACAGGGATGCTGCCGTACTCATCCTTCCCAGACTGTTTTAAAGGAAACCGAATCTAATATAACACAACCACAGGAAACTTTGGTGAGAAGCATGGAGATTATATACATATAAAGCTTAAAATTAGAAATAAAGTCCTGCCTCTAATAAAGGCCTGGTTCTCTGCTGCTGAGGGAAATAAAGGCTCCACCCACTATTTGAGCATTTACAGTATATAAAAATCACATCAAATCTGTCAGTGGAGAAACCAGAAACCATTCAGTTCTTCTTCCTTGCTGCCCATCAAATGCTACAAACATCTCACACACACACACACACACACACACTCGTCCGGGTTGTTGGTGACGCTGATTATCAGATGGTTAATCAGACTTTCACACGTTTACATGTTAACTTCTGCTTATTGTTTTACTCTGATTAAGACAAACATGTTAACGTGATTCTATATGAGGAAATAATTCACTCTGATTAGAACATTTACACGTCTGAATAAAATCACATCATCTGTCTGTTATTCTCAGTAACATTACTGATTATCATATTCATCAAAGCATTACTGATTAGATTAGAATTAGATGATTCTATCTAGTTATGGTGTTTACATGATGTTTGATTAAATCCATAACTTTACTATAATCAAAGTATAGGAAGTTTAACGTGTGTAAATATACTGAGATTCAACTTAAACAAAAACCAAAAATCATCAAATAAAACACAAGTTATCATTTCACTTCTTTGAGCCGAAAGATACTGATCACTTTTACACACTGAACACAATTTATCTGCTCTGTGTGTGTGTGTGTGTGAGAGAGAGAGAGAGAGAGAGAGAGAGAGNTGAACACAATTTATCTGCTCTGTGTGTGTGTGTGTGTGAGAGAGAGAGAGAGAGAGAGAGAGAGAGGCATGTAGTTTCTGCTAAATGAAGGACAGAAAGATGGAAACGGCATGAGTTTATCATGACTTTTCCTGCTGTTTAACCAAAAGATGAGAATCTGAACAGAAGCTGTTAATAACACAAACGGGTTTAGAAAATGGATGGATGGATAAATGTCATTCTCGTTAAATTTTCTGAAACTTTATTTGATGTGGTGACTCGTCGTCTGCAGGTTCATATTTTTGCGGTATTCTGAGCTCCTGTTTCCTGTAAACTGAACAAACGTGACAGATTCTGGACACTGGGAACATCTAAAAGTCTTAAATATCAATCATCTATGAAACATGGAGTGGTTTTTAGAGTTAGGATCAGACTGGGGTTAAAGGTCAGGAAATAAGTCTGTCTGAAGATCCTCACTCAGATAAACACGTTAGTGAGCGTGTGCAGGTATGTACGTGTGTGTGTGTCTCTCTCTCTCTCTGTGTTTATGTATGTATGTCTCTCTGTGTGTGTCAGTGAAACATGCCTGAGGCGGTAGCGTGTGGTGTGTAGACTGACAGCTCTGTGAGCTGCTAAATCAGGTTTGATAAGCGGAATAACAATAGACAATAAAGTATCTTTGTCTGAGGCAGGCTGTGATGGACAGCAGCTCCACGGCAACAAGCTCCGCCCCTCACCCACTCATCTCATCCATCAAGTCTCATAGTGTCATCGTGTAGGTGTGGCACTCACCAACAAACCTGAGAACCTCACCTTCACACAGCACTCAGCCTGATTTTACATTCAAAACATGTTCATGAAATAGTGAAAAACTATCAGCTGCGGAGTGACACAATCACTTCTGTGTAAAATCCACTAAACACTAAAACCCTGCTCAAAGTGTAACTTTGATGAAACACTTGTTTTTACTGGTTAAAGTTTGTTGCTGCGGAGTGACTCTGGTGTGTTTAATACACCGTGACATCATTCTGGTGTGTTTAGCACACCGTGACACCACTCTGGTGTGTTTAGCACACCGTGACATCACTCTGGTGTGTTTAGCACGTGGTGACATCACTCTGGTGTGTTTAGCACGTCGTGACATCACTCTGGTGTGTTTAGCATGCTGTGACATCACTCTGGTGTATTTAGCATGCTGTGACATCACTCTGGTGTGTTTAGCATGCTGTGACATCACTCTGGTGTGTTTAGCATGCTGTGACATCACTCTGGTGTGTTTAGCACGTCGTGACATCACTCTGGTGTGTTTAGCACACTGTGACATCACTCTGGTGTGTTTAGTATGCCGTGACATCACTCTGGTGTGTTTAGCACACTGACATCACTCTGGTGTTTTTAGCATGCTGTGACATCATTCACTCTGGTGTGTTTACAACACTGTGACATCACTCTGGTGTGTTTAGCACACTGACATCACTCTGGTGTTTTTAGCATGCTGTGACATCATTCACTCTGGTGTGTTTACAACACTATGACATCACTCTGGTGTGTTTAGCACATCGTGACATCACTCTGGTGTGTTTCACAAGTCGTGACATCACTCTGGTTTGTTTAGCACACTGTGTCATCACTCTGGTGTGTTTAGCATGCCGTGACATCACTCTGGTGTGTTTAGCATGCTGTGACATCACTCTGGTGTGTTTAGCACACTGACATCACTCTGGTGTTTTTAGCATGCTGTGACATCACTCTGGTGTGTTTAGCATGCCGTGACATCAGTCTGGTGTGTTTAGCATGCCGTGACATCAGTCTGGTGTGTTTAGCATGCTGTGACATCACTCTGGTGTGTTTAGCACACTGACATCACTCTGGTGTTTTTAGCATGCTGTGACATCACTCTGGTGTGTTTAGCATGCTGTGACATCACTCTGGTGTGTTTAGCACATCGTGACATCACTCTGGTGTGTTTAACACGTCGTGACATCACTCTGGTTTGTTTAGCACACTGTGTCATCACTCTGGTGTGTTTACAACACTGTGACATCACTCTGGTGTGTTTAGCATGCTGTGACATCACTCTGGTGTGTTTAGCATGCTGTGACATCACTCTGGTGTGTTTAGCATGCTGTGACATCACTCTGGTGTGTTTAGCACACTGACATCACTCTGGTGTTTTTAGCATGCTGTGACATCACTCTGGTGTGTTTAGCATGCTGTGACATCACTCTGGTGTGTTTAGCACATCGTGACATCACTCTGGTGTGTTTAACACGTCGTGACATCACTCTGGTTTGTTTAGCACACTGTGTCATCACTCTGGTGTGTTTACAACACTGTGACATCACTCTGGTGTGTTTAGCACACTGACATCACTCTGGTGTGTTTAGCACACTGACATCACTCTGGTGTGTTTACAACACTATGACATCACTCTGGTGTGTTTAGCACATCGTGACATCACTTCTAGTGAACGTTCAGGTGCAGCAGGAGAGATTTTATCCACATCCAGCAGAGAAGCAACAAGCTGTGAGACAAACTGACGTCAAACAGAAAGACACCATAGCGTGGTGTGGCGTGGTGTGGCATGGTGTGGTGTGGTGTGCACATGGCGCCTTTTGACTTGGCTGCGCACGTTGCAGAGTTTGTATGTTTATGTGCTGCTAGCTGGTAGCAGCAGATGTTGTTAAATACAAACATCTGTATGACAATAAAAAACCATCAGATACAGGAAAAGTATTTCTGACAGGAAATCTCCTGAAAAGCTGGAAAAGAGAAACACAAATGACGTGTGAAGCTACAAAGTGAAACGGAGAAGCGGAGACACAACACAACAGCTTCTCCTCATCAACATCAGTCGTCATGGGCAACGCCATTGTAAACAAAGGACTTCTTCTATGCTTTGTATTGTAGTTGTGAGTTTTTGACACGCTGCCCCCTACAGTTTGGGAGAATATCAGTTTGCTGAGTATGTAACGTGTCTGCAGCACCAGCCCGTGTTCATGTGAGCATCTGTGAAATGCAGAATCCAGCATCTACGCCATTCTTTGAGCACTTTTGTAGTACTTGTGTACTTTTACTTTAGAATCTTGATTGCACTGTTCCAGCAGTACATGTTGTATTTGCTCTTTAAGCAGCGTAGGTCACATTTACGTCGGTCTGCAGGATTACATCCAGCAGGGGGCAGTGTGGGCCTGAACCATAAATCCTCTTTGTTCTGCGCAGAACAAATCCAAAATATTGCAGATTTCACTCCACACTGTAACAAAGATGGAGGGTGTTATGAAGGTGAAGCAGCGATGACATCAGAGACGGTACGAGGTCTTCACGCCGCACTCCGTCCGCCTCTCCTCGTGACCGTCCGTTATTTTCCTGGTTGTCACACTGCCCCCGATGGCTTTTATAAGTACTGCATTGTGAGAACGTGTAGTGTTAATATTTGGACAAGTGACGCTTCAAATGAAGCAGGAAACACACGGCAGCCATCATACATGTATGTTAGCATCATGATCATCATGCGTGCCATCGGTTTTATTCAAAAACGTTGGAGTTTGGTGCTGCTGTTTGGAACCATAATAAAACCTGGAGCAAACAGAATGTTTAAATTCATTTAATGGCAAAACTTTGGAATATTTATGTTGCTGTCTTAAAACTCTTAATTACATCAAGATGTAATTAGTTTTCCAGTAAAATACTAATAACTTCACAATGTTAATAATCAACATGCTGAATGTTTATTGAAAGATGATCAGACGTTTGTTGATTTGGCCATTCAGCCTGTGATTTTCTAAAATTTATTTCTGTTCGCTGTAATGACTTTTGTTCAGGAAAAATCTGAAAAGCAGTTTTACAACATGTGGTTGTAATAACTGTTTATAATTTATTTTATTGTATCTAAGCAAAATACAACTTTTTGTGCATACTTCTTTAGCAAAGTTATTTAAAAAATGGAGAAATTTTAGTTGATTTGCAGGAAATTGGCCTTCAAATTATACAAAATGTCCTGAAAATAAGACAATTTGTCTTGACTGTTATTTTTTTCTTTTTTGCAAATGAGTTTATTTGCAAAAACAGATGAACTCCATTTTCAATTTTCAATTTTTTTTAATTATGTATTCCAAGTATTATCAGTGAAATACAGAATTTCTTGTGTTTTGTTAATTTAGATTTTTTTTTTTTTTTTTTTTTTTTAGTGAATATCATTCGATTGATATAACCAGGGATGCACAATAAAAATATGATTTTTACAATTTTTAAGAAATGGAGTTCTGTTTTTGCTAATAAACTCTTCAAATAATCAAATCTTTATCTTGTGTTATGTTGCTATAATTTAAACTGTATTTTTGTTGTTGTTGTTATTTATTTATTTATATTTATTTTAACCAAACATCTGTTTTACCGGCTGATGTAATTTGAAGAGATTGATCTTGTTGACTTTCGTGATTCATTCTGGAAATCATCTCACACACACACAAAGACACGCACACATACGTATGTGTGTCTCCATGTTACAGTCTGTCGGTTTTACGGTCAGGCTTAAAGGAGCAACTGGCAATTTTGCATGTTTGAGCCCAACAAATACAATCTGCATACATGTTACGTTACTGCCAACCATTTTCCAAAACATAAAACCGTATTTTAGTTTTCCTGATATTTTTGCAAAATCCCTTAATCATTTAAAATAGAATCTTCAGGTTAAAATTCAATATTTCACCTTTCACACATTTATGCATGATTGTAGAAGATACAGTCGTTTTAATTTCTCCATAAAAGTCGTTTTCACCTGGGGCTAAATTTCCTGGCAGAGACGTGCATTTTTTTCCAAGTTGCTCCATGTTGGTTGGTTAAATTATCTTTGACAAAAAGTAATAATGCTGTGATAGATTGTTTCTTTCAGCACATTTCAAGTCTTGACAAGCTGATTTTTATGTTGTAATGGAATAAACTGAAACCAATGACAGTCTGGAAGGTAGGAAAAACAATACTAAAATTTACTGCTAAACTGAATGCTTTAGGAAATGGTTGTCAGTAACATAACATATATGAGGGTTGTATTTATTGGGCTCAAACAGGCAAAATCACAGGTATGGTCCTTCAAAAATGACATCTGCCCAGTGATCACATGGAAAATGGACATGCGTTTGTCGTTTCCATGTCAGGAACAGCAAAGAACTTTATGAATAGAGTCTGTTCTCCTTCATTCTGCTTTAAGCTCTGAAATTGTTTCTGTTTCTATGAATTTGGCTTTAATGGAAAAACATAGTAAGTTGCACTGCAAAAAAAAAAAAAAAAAGTTCCCGACACAAGACAACAAATCTAAGTACAAAACTGGCAGGTTTGACTCAAAGTCAAGACTTTTACAAACCAAATTTTGTCTTAATTTTTTACAGTGCAACTTTTTAGGTGGCAGATGAAATAATAATAATTAAAAAAAATAAATAAATAAAAATAATAATAATAATAATAATAAACTAAGACAGCCAAAGTAAAACTGGAAAAATTACTTAAGACACCAGAGTGTTAATGATGAAAAGTTTCTAGTAAAGGCCAACAGAAGCCACACACACACACACACACACACAGCTGCTGCTGCACAAGTTCAGTGAAAATTAAACATAAAGAGTCAAATATGTATTAAAGCCCATACTACCAAGTGTCAATTATTTATTAAAAATCCTGTTGGGGAGTTTAAACTCTGAACATTTGTCATATTGGATGCAAGATCATAAAGACAGAATGATATAGAGGAAAAGTTCATGTTTCACTTCATTGCTCTTAAACGATAACAGATATTTCTTTCCCTTTTACACTGAAGTTTTATATAAATGTATATATGTATGTATGTATATATATATATTACGCAGAGACCTTCCTGAAAACCTACAGAAACACAGAGAATCTCTGCTGAATTCATGCAGGTTTGATTTTATGACTGAACGTGTTGAGTTTTACATGTGAACTACATGAGTGAATGTTCAGTCTGAATCACAAACACATGAACACATCATCTCAACAGACTACACAAGATCACAATTACCATATTCATCCATCACGTTTCCTGCCTTTAGACTGCATAAAACGTTTGTTTTTTTTCTTTTTTCTTTTTTTTTTTTTTTTTNTTTTTTTTTTTTTTTTTTCCTGTTAATAAAAGCACAGAACGTTCTGAGCTTTCTGTTTTTAAATTACACTGGACACCCTGTCTATGAATTGACATTTAAAGATGAGATGGAACAAAAAAAAAAGGGAAAAAATCTATTTCAGCATGGAAGTCCTAACAGATGAAACTGCTATGTAAAATTAAAAATGCTCGTTTTTAAATGTATAGTAATTTTAAAAGCTGAAGATAAGATGCTCGGCTGACGGCCGCTGCGGGGTTTGGGGTGTGATAACGGCCTGAGGAGGCTGGAGGCTCCTCCGCTCCTGGAGCTCCGCAGCGGCTCTGCTCCGAATGTTTGGCCGCCAAGCAGCGCTCAGGCTGCCGCTTTATGAAGGCCTCATCTGACCCCATCTCAGCAGCAGCATCCTTAATTATTAAAATTAAAAAATAAATAAATAAATAACGAAAATACGCGGCGAGATTCTGTTGATTCTCAAAGTGAAGGAGGTGATTTTTTTCTTTTCTTTCTTGTCTGTGATGCGGTGACAAAGTGGAGAATTTATCTTTATAAAACTCTGGATTTAAACCTGCGTTCACCTGATCAGATTAATGATCTGTTATGTTATGCAGCGATGACGCACGTGACGCCAGATTTATCAATTAATCACCGAATTTGATGCAGTAACCAGTTAATTAAAACAATAATTAATAACTGTAAATGTTTAAAACTATTCTCCTAATAACAACACATTTGTCCAGTTTGTTTCGTTTCCTGCACTGACAGAAATAACAGCATAAAACACCAATAAACCGCTTTAAAGGTTTGAACTGCGCATTAATCAGATTCATGTCTGAGGACCTGACATTTATTAAAATTAAGAAAAAGCTTTGAAGCGCAAACATTACAAGTAACTCCGTGTTCCAAAATCTCATTTTCACTCCTCAGTAAATAACGTTTAGAATAGTAACAATAATAATAATAATACATTTCCGTGTAAAAAGTTTAACAAAGTGATTAAATCTTTACACGCCTCAAAAATCCCTAAAATCTACTAAACGCATTAAAGTTTCATAAACTATTAATGAACAGTGAAAGTTTTCTGAGCGTTAATCAGGGTTTCTGTATCAGTAAGTTCCTGCAGGAAGCCGGTTTGGAGCGGAGACGTACCGGTAAATGTCGCTCTCTTGCCCGGTGCGGAGCTCCGTGTGTCGGTGTAGAGTCAGTGCAGCGTCCGCAGCGGCAGCATGGTTCTCTGTCTGATCAGAGCTCTGCAGCGCTTTATGCAGAAAAACACTCCACTCCCACAGCGTCATGCAGCCAGCCCACACACACACACATTACATTACAGCACACACACACACACACACACACACACACTACAACACACACACATATACACATTACAGCACACACACACACACACATTACAGCACACACACACACACATTATAGTGCACACACACACACATTACAGCGCACACACATACACATTACAACACACACACATACACATTACAGCATGCACACACACACATTACAGCACACACACATTACAGCACACACACATTACAGCATGCACACACACACACACACATTACAGCACACACACATTACAGCTCACACACGTTACAGCACACACACACACACACACACACACACACACATTACAGCCCTCTCACAGACACACACTACAGACACACACAACACACTGCAGCACACACACACACACACACAACCCACTACAATACACACACAACAACCCACTACAAAACACAATACAATCCATTACAACACAGACACACACAACATGAACCATTATAACACACACAACATATCCCACTACAACATACAGACACCCAACCCACTGCTGCACATATACACACTGACACACAGCAACCCACTACTCACACACTGACACAACCCACTGCAACAACCACATAAGACACATGACACACACAGACACACAACACAACCCATTACAACTCACACATCCCACTAAACACACAGGGACACACAACACGACCAACTACAACACACACATGTACACACAGACACACAACGCAACCCACTGTAACACGCAGGCGCACAGCACAACCCAATATATCACACATATACAGACACACAACACATCTCACTACAACACACAGAAACACACGACCCACTACAACACATACATATACACACAGACACACAACACGACACCTACAACACACACATATACACACAGAGACACAGCGTAACCCACTACAACATACAGACACTACATGACCCACTATAACACGCATGCATATACACACAGACACACAACACAACCCCCTACAACAGACACACAACACAACTCACTACAACATACAAACACACTACATGACCCACTACAACATACACACATATACACAGACACACAACACAACCCACTACAACACACACAGACACATAACACGACCCACTACAACACTCATAGTCACACACAAACACACAACAACACACAATGCAACCACTGCAACAAACAGACACACAACACGATTCACTACAATACAGACACACAACACGACCCATTACAACATACACACATACATTCAACGCAACCCACTACAACACAAGACACACAACACGAACCACTACAACACACACATATACACACAATCTCTCTCTCTCTCTCTCTCTCTCTCTCTCTCTCCTGTAATGATGGTGTATAACTCAGCCTTGTTGTTTCGTGGTTAAACTCTTTGACTCACAGCTGAAATATTTCTGGTTGTTTCTGGTTTTGATTTGTGTAAATTTACTCTGTACAGGTGCACTGCTGTGCACACACATACACGCATGTAAACTCAATGCATGCAGCCTTTCTATGCTGCCTCCTGCTGCCAAGCTTCTACAGAACGCATTCTATTCTATTCTACAGTTTTGTCCATTTTTCCACGTGTAATGTCCGTGATATTTGATTGTCGTGGAGTTTCTGAAGCACCAAATGATCATGTGACAGGCTGAAAATTAGTTTTGTAATTAACATTTGAGTTATGAAAAACTGAAAACATCCATATGCATTCTGATCAGTGTGTTCTGTGTGCACATGCAGTGATCCATATCTGAATAACATCTGATAACACGTCTGATAACAGATCAGATAACGCATCTGATAACACACCTGATAACAGATAGGATAACACGTCTGATAACACACCTGATAACACACCTGATAACAGATAGGATAACACGTCTGATAACACACCTGATAACAGATAGGATAACACGTCTGATAACACACCTGATAACAGATCAGATAACACGTCTGATAACACATCTGATAACATGTCTGATAACACACCTGATAACAGATCAGATAACACGTCTGATAACACATCTGATAACATGTCTTATAACACACCTGATAACAGATCAGATAATGCATCTGATAACTCACCTGGTAACAGATAGGATAACACGTCTGATAACTCACCTGATAACAGATAGGATAACACGTCTGATAACACACCTGATAACGGATAGGATAACACGTCTGATAACACACCTGATAACAGATCAGATAACACGTCTGATAACACATCTGATAACATGTCTTATAACACACCTGATAACAGATAGGATAACACGTCTGATAACACGCCTGATAACACCTGAATAACATCTGATACCTCACATTTTAGTCTTGGGCTGTGGGTGGTTCTGCTGCAGTGGTCTGCCTCCACCCACCTCCATTTTCTTCTGCTCATCTGGGACAGGTCATGGTCCCAGATGAGCAGAAGAAGCAGAAGAAGAAGAACCAGGCCAAGTAAGGTAGCCCAGATGTTCCTCTCCACAGCCACATTCCAGCTCCTCCTGGGGGGATTCCAAGGCGTTCCAGGCCAGATAGAAAATGTAATCTCTCCAGCATGTTCTGGTTTATCCCGCAGTCTCCTCCCAGTTGGACATGTCCAGAAAACCTCCAAAGGGAGACATCCAGGAGGCCTCCTAATCAGATGCCCAAACCACCTCGACTGGATCCTTTTGATGCGAAGGAGCAATGGTTCTACTGAGCCTCTCTTGATGTCTGTGCTCCTCACCCGATCTCTAAGGGTGAGACCACCTCCCTTCCAAGGAAACTCATTTCCACCACTTGTATTCACGATCTCATTTTTTCTGTCAGGTTCCAATGCTCATGACCATAGGTAAAGACTGGAACGTAGATCGACTGATAAATTGAGAGCTTTGCCTTCAGACTCAGCTCTCATTACCACTACAGGTTCCATGTTAGGCCTCATTACTTCGGACACCACACCAATCCACCTGGCAATCTCACGGTCCGTTTTGCCCTCACTCATGAACAAGATCCCAAGATACTTAAAGTCCTTCACTTGGGGCCGCAACTCATTCCCAATGAGGAGGGAGTAATCCACTGTTTTCTGGCAGAGTACCATCACCTCAGATTTGGAAGTGCTGATTCTAATCCCAACTGCTTCACACTCTACAACAAAATGTCTGTGTGAGCTAGAGGTCACGCTGTCAAGACTCCAGCAGAATCATATCATCCACAAAAAAGCAAAGATTCAATCCGAAGGCCCTAATACCAGACACTCTCCACCCCTTGGCTGCACCTTGAGATTCTGTCTATGAAAATCACAAACAGAATCGGTGACCAGGTTCAACCCTGGTGGAGCCCAATTCCGATGGAGAACATGTTGGACTTCTTGCCGAGAATATGGACACAGCTCTCACAGCGGCTGTACAAGGACTGGATTGCTCATAGGAGCAATCCTGCAATACCCTCCACAAGACACCTGAAGAGACTCAGTCATATGCCTTGGAGAAGTCATATGACTCCAAGTCCACAAAGCAAATGCAGACTGGATGGGCATGTTCCCATGATCCCTTCAGTATCTTTGCAAGGGTAACAAGCTCATCCACTGTTCCACAACAGACTCTGCATTGCCCAGTATTCAGAAGCTTCACAAAGTGCTCGTTCCACTGATCGATGATGTCCTCAATCAAGGTCAGCAGTTCTCCACCCCTGCTAAACACAGTCTGGGCAGGCACTACCTTCCTTTTTTGAATCATCTCACCATTTGCCAGAACTTCTTTGAGGCCAACCAAAAGTTTTTTCCATGGCCTCATCGAACTCCTCCCATACCTGACCTTTTGCTTCAGCACCCACTACAGTACACTGTTCTTGGCCCTCTGATACCTATCAGCTGCCTCAGGAGTCTTCCGGGGTAACCATGTCCAGAAGGCCTCCTTCAGTTTGTTGGCTTCCCTTCTGCCAGTGTCCACCAATGGGCTCTTAGGTTACCGCCACGATAGGCACCAATGACCCTCTGACCACAACACTAAGAAGCTGCTTCCATAGTTGAGGCTCTGAACATGTATGTGTGCCAACTGGGCAGTGAGCCAGTGTGCTGATCGCTGGTTACAGAAACTAGCTCTAGGGACATGGAACATCAAGTCTCTGGTGGGGAAATAGGAGTTGGTGCAGGAGGTGGAGAGGTACCAATTAGATATAGTTGGCTCAACTTTACGCACAGCATTGACTCCAGAACCAAAATCCTGGATAGGGGCTGGACTCAATCCTATTCCACAGTTGCACAGGATGAGAGGTGTCAGGTGGGTGTGGGGATACTCACAAGCCCCTGTTTGAATGCCACTGTGGTGGAGTTTTCTCTGGCAGATGAGAGGGTCGCATCAATGCGACTATTTGTGGGAGAAACATTGGGAGGAAGACTGAAGACTTGTTGAAGACTTGTTTTTGCATATGCATCTAACGGCAGTTCAGAGTACCTTCTTGGAGTCTCTGGGTGGGGTCCTTGAGAGGGTGTTGCCTGGGGATTCCATAGTCCTGCTGGGGAACTTCAATGGTCTGGTGGGTAACAGTGAAGAAACTTGGAGGGGAGTGATTGTGAGGAATGGTCTACCTGATCAACTCAAGTTGTGTTCTGTAATAGTCATGGATTGTGGGTGGGGGTGGGGGGAGTGTTGTGTATGCTATGGGTGGTGGCTTGATGTTGGGGGGAGTGGGTGCTGCGGATGCCGGTTGATGGATGCCAGTCTTACTACATGTCCTTCCAGCTGTGTTTTTTGTTTCTCTTCTTCCCCCTATTTTTTCCTTTCTTTCTCTATCGTTTTTTTTATTTCCATGTTCTCTTACTTCCCCTTTATTTCAATTGTGACGGCTTGAGTGCTGTGGATTTTCTGTTTGTGGTGTCTTCTCTCTCCTATCCTCTAGGTGCTACCTTGTGGAGCAGAGATTGCGCGCAGCTGACTCCACTTTCAATCAGCAGTGCATAAAGGTGGAGAGTGGAGATCTGACAGTGCCAGTGGGCCATTGGGTGGCAGCTTACACGCTGTGTGTGTCTTACTCCTTGCTGCATAAAGGATAGTGTTTTGTTCGTGTTTTACTTGGTTGATTATTGTGTTTGATACATTGTTTGGGTCTTGTAACAAACCTGGCGAGTTTGATTTAGTTTTTTCTTAAGCCAGCGCCTTTAGTTGTATTTGTTGCTTTTATTTCTTGTAAATAAATACTCTTTTGTGATTTCCGCCTCACGAGCCTCTTTTCTCTCTCGGGATATTTTTTTCTTTTGTTACTTCCCTACATCCCCTAGAACATCTATGGTAACGTAACATCAGTTATGAATCTTTACACTTTCTGTTTATACAGACATCTTTATATACCCCCCCCACACACACACACACACACCTTTATCAAGAGACTACAGTAACCTACCCCAGTCAACATACATAATGTATACACCGCACGATAACACCTGTATTTCTAATGATTTTGTCATTGTTGTGTTGTAGCATATGTTTTTTTTCTTTCCTTTGTTCTCTTCTGTTTCCCTTCTTTTTTTCTTGGTAACCTTACATATTTATTCTCCTGTCCACCTATCTCCACATATTGTACAACACATGTAATCAGTATTGTCACATGCAATTATTGTTTGTTCACTCCCTTTGTTATGTCGGTATTTTTTCAAAAGTTCAGAGTAAAGGCTTCATCTGCCCGGCCCATCTGATTTGTTAAAAGACCTCATCTGGAGGAAACCTTGTTTATACCTTTTCAGGATGTCTGTACTGGTGTGGCATGTGTCTTTGTCTTTGATTAATCGTATAAATGGTGAAAATGACACATGCTTTCAATTTAGGAAAGGGAGGGATTATTAACAGGAATTCTGGTGTTTTTGTGTCAAATATAAATGGGGATAAGGGGGCACAGTTTCACTTTCACTTGTAGACAGTGACTGAAAGAAAAAAGAGTTTGAGAGACAAGTCAGTGAATAGAATAACTTTATTTCTGTCACAATGCAATAGAAATTCATCCTAGACATGACCTTCAAAAAAACAAACAAAAAAAAAACCCAAACAATTAAAAATAGTAACAGGTATTAAAGTTAAAAATTCACACTGCATAATAATACAGGAAACACATTGTTGAAGACTAATGACAGGAAGATAAAACAGTGATGTCATTGTGTTTTATTTAAAATCTTCTCACTGAGGGAAAGTTTTGCTCTTTTAACGCTGAGAGGCTTCAGTAACTGAGAACTCAGACTCGATGTTTGGACTCAACCTGTTATCTTATCTTATTGATAATCTGAGACAGTTTTGTTTTATGTTTCACAATTAAACCAAGATGAGATGTTGAAGGTAAGAACAGATTGAATGAGCGACCTATAAACCAATGTTAAAACTTCTTCACTGATATTAAAAATCCTGAGCTTTTTCAGGTGTTGTTGATCTTTCTTATACAGTAAATTGAGTCAGAATGCTATGAAAAGCACAAAGAGATGAATATCTGTGCCAACACATTTAAATAACTCAACCTGTTCTACCCGCTGCCTTTCCACTATGAGGAGTCAAAGAGACGTTGTCGGTGGGAATCAACTTAAAGCTTATTAGTGTTGGTGATACTGAGCTCTAGGGAATCTTCCTGTAAAGTTTTACAAGTTTTACAGTAATTTCCCTCAGGATAAATAAAGGCTTATCTGATCTGATCTGATCTAAGGCCACTCACAAATTGATGGTACTCCACTATGTCATTCAAAAAATTTAAACAACACTGGTGTGAAGTCTGGTGAAGTCGGAAAGTCACAAATGTTGTAACTTTTAATTTTCTAATTGAGTGATGGAATGGGGGTTTACTCCAGAGTACTCAGTTACTTCTGACTCTCAGACAGGCATGTCAGAGGAAGCAAACTGCGAGCTTATCCGTGTTTCTACCCAGTAAGAGTGTCAATGCTGGAGAGAGGGGCAGAAAGCGTGCATTCATAGAAAAGAGAGGGGTTTGTTAACAGGAATTCTGTATCTTTGTTTTAATAATTTTGACACATGGCGTGGTAATTCATAAAACAGAGCACCAGAATTAATGCATCATTAAGGATTAATATCTTTATGTAACCACATTCCTTCATTCATAAACATCTGTTATCACCATCTTTTATAGTTTATCTTTAAAGAGGCATTACTACAGTATTTCCTTATTTACATGTCAGGAAGTGATTCATAAAACACACTGACATACTAAAATGAAGATGAGTTTCAGTCTGACAGTAAATTTCATCAGTATGAAATCTGATGATGATTTAAATTGTATTTGCCTCAATTGTGTTAGAATAGAATAGAATACCACTTTATTGTCCACCATAGGTGGAAATTTGTTTTCAGCACACTTTAAAAATCAGAACAGGCACACTACATACATACATAGTTAAAATCCACATAACAGAGAGAAGACAAGAGAGAGAAGAATAATACAACTATAGTAAAAAAAAAACAAAACAAACAAAAAAAAAAATTACAAGTGCTGAGAAGTATTACAAGTGCCAGTCAAAGGAGTGTGAGTGGTCATTTTGCAGAGTTAAGGATATTTATGGCAGTTGGGATAAAAGATCACTTAAAAACCTTTTTGGCTGCCAGTAGTGCCTCTCAGATTTCAAGACTTTAAACTGATAGAATAAAGGATGGGAGCATTTTTCAGGATGTTCCTAGCTTTGTTCATCGTCCTGTTGGTATAGAGGTCAGCCATGGACACCTGCAGCCTACCTACTGTTTTCCTGCTAATAGGACAGTTCTGAAGAGCTTAGTTTTCAGTTGGCAGACCTTACCAAGCTGGAAGGTGAAAAGTTAGAATACTCTCAATCAGACTTTTATAGACAATTTCTAAGATCTCCCATCACACTCCAAGACTACTTGGAGTGTGACATTGGAGTTAATGATCAATAACTTTGATAGACAAAAACACTCAGCTGATCAGATTATTTAAAAGGAGAGTTTTGATCTGATCACACATTCTAGTGACTCTTCATCAAAAGTTGACCTCTGCACTCTGCATCTCTCTCTAACACAGATACCACACCCCTGTGCACCAGACTCCTGGTATGTGGATCTCTTATCTCTTTTATCTTAGTGTCGATTTCTTAAAACACAGAGCTCTAGATCAGAATTTGTTTCTTTGCTGGTTTAACGTGTCAGTTTCTCTTTAACAGCAGATGAATCAGGATAAATCATGACNGTTTCTTTGCTGGTTTAACGTGTCAGTTTCTCTTTAACAGCAGATGAATCAGGATAAATCATGACTCAAACATGAAGCAGCTCATTAACACACTGATCTTCATGTTTACCTGAGACTCACATGATAAAATGCTGCTCTGATTAATGTATTTATGAAGGAGCTTCCAGTTATCACAGCGCTTATTTAGTGATGCTGTGTAGTTACCATGATTTTTTTTATGAATAACCACCCAATTAATCATATTAACATGTAACAGTGCACACACTCACTTCTCACCACAAGGTATTTATTTTATAGCATAACGTAAAGAAAAGAGAGGGAAAACCTTTCCACTTTCACTCCTCACTACACGTCCACATTCTACAACACTGCATGCATGTTCATAAGTGCACAGACTGACCTATGACCTCATGATGTAATATGTTCTCTGAGATATGATGTAGTACGTTGTATGAAGTATGATGTAGTATGTTGTATGAAGTAAGATGTAGTATGTTTTATGAAGTATGATGTAGTATGTTGTATGAAGAATAATGTAGTATTGTATGAAGTATGATGTAATATGTTGTATGAAGTATGATGTAGTATGAAGAATGATGTAATATGTTGTATGAAGTACAATGTAATATGTTGTATGAAGTACCTTGTAATATGTTGTATGAAGTATAATGTAGCATGTAGTATGAAGTAATTTGGCTCACAGGCTGAATAATAAATGACGTGTTTTTGGCTGCAGCAGCATTTATGAATCACACAGTACAGATTAATTGTGTCTCCTTACAGAGCAGAAGATGAAAGTTTGGTTTTCAGTGATACATCAACCCCCCCCCCCCCCCCNCCCCCCCCCAGTGCTGACCATATCATTCAGCAGAGAGAAGATGAGGGCTTTGATGGAGAGTGTCTTCTACCTGTAATGAGATCCACATGAATGGAGAGTGCAGCGGTAGCCAGGCTGTTGTCAGGACACCGAACACACCATGCACGTGGCTGATTACAGTGTGCGTGTGATTCTGTGTGTGTCTGTGTGTGCACGCATGTGCTTACTTGTTTTGATTTGTGTGTCTGTGCTGGTGTTTGTGGCAAAATGGAGAGGAACCAGAGAGGTGGAGTACGACTCACAAGTTTAGTGGGATCAGCAAAGTCAAAAAAAAAAAAAAAAAANAAAAAAAAAAAAAAAAAAAGAGGCAAACAAATCCAATGGAACAGGCTAATACACACAAACTGGACAGGTCCACTTATCAAACTTCCTCCACGTCAAAGGTCAGGAAGTAAAAATGTTGGATTAAGTGAGTGATATTTGATGATATTCCACTGAACTCAAACAGTTCCAAGCAGATTCTCCACAGTTAAAATGTATCCACAGTTAAAATGTATCCACTGCTTCTGCTCAGAAAAACACGGATCTCCCCAGCAGCTTCAACAATAAAAACAGCAAATATCACTTTAAAGACATGGATAAAATGAAGGATTCATGTCCAGACAGACTCAGAGAAGTTATTCATGCCTTTAGTTTCAGCAGGCTGGATTACTGTAACAGTGTTTTTACAGGCTCCTATATGAGCGATCAGATGGCTTCAGCTCAAAATGTTGCTGCTAGAGTTCTGATCAGAGAACACATTACTAAAGAGTTTAGATCTCTGCACAGAGTTTAAAATGCTGCTGCTGTTTTTAAAGCTCTAAATGGTTCAGGACCAAAATATATTTCAGATTTGCTTCTGTGTTCTGAACCTCCAGCTCTGGTCTGATTTCTGTTCCTCAGGTCAGAACTAAACATAGGAAGCAGCACTGAGTTATTTGGAACAAACTTCCAGAAACTCTAAGGCCAAAGGTCAGCCACATCACTGAGCTCTTTCAAATCAAGAACGTTTCTGTTCACCACTTCCTTTTATTAAACCTGAAGGTATTTATTTCTGCAGTGTAGCATTTATTTTAGCTCTTAAGATTTCAGTTTTATTGATTTTGTTCTTTTAAATTTATTTTGCTTTCTCTTAATTTTATGTTCTTTGATATCTATGTAAAACAATTTGAATTATCCTTATGTCTGGATGATGCTATACAAATAAACTTGCCACAATAAGTTCATGTTAGCATGGAAAGTGTCAATGTTCTAAACATCTATGGAGGATCAGCATGAATTATTTCTACGTGATAAGAGATGATAAACAATGCACAAAGTAGCTCAACTGTTTTCTTCATCTTTGCTGATAAAAAATAATGTTTAACAGTTGTGCAATATGTCAAAAACTACAAAAAACTTGAAAATGGAAAAGGAAAAGCAAAAGCAAAAGGAATGACCAGGAGACCAGCATGGAGAGAGGAAGAGGGCATGCTGGTGTTTATGGTATAATTAACTCAGAAAAGTAAGGTGGTGCAAGGCCTTATAGGTTAAAAGAAGAACCCTAAATCAGCTCTAGTTTGCAGTGGTAGCCAAAAATCAAAACCCAAAAATCAAGTGGTGCGCGACCATGTGATCACCCCTCCAAAAGCAGGTTCTGCGGCCAGCTGTTATGACTGCAATTACATGACACTTTCTGTACACCTACTGTCACATCTGCATCTGCATTAAGCATGAACCAGGCTTTACTGATCATGTGCGCCACCATATTGTTGTGACGTCAGGTGGTGTTTATGTCAGATAAGGCAGGCGAGTTCAAGTTTTTGTGAGTTCCAAGTACTCAGTGGATAATATATATATATAGATATATATAGATATATATAGATATATATATATAATCACCATGATGCTGCAGAGCAGCTGATGACTTCGGTCAACAAGTGGAATCACGAGTCATCGTGACTCGTGAGCTTTCCTACGCTGTTTTTTTTTTTTTTTTTTTTTTTTTTTTTTACAGGGTCATTAAAAAGAAACTACAGGAACATTTGTTGAAATATACAATTCTAATAGTTATTCATGTGTGAATGTTCATGTGAGACTTTTTAAGAAGTACAAATCAGCTTTTGTTCGGCTCAGAAAGCCCACTCCACCCATTAATTTGGGGGTTTGTGTCTGACAAAATTTGAACTTGCCAGCTCCGTCACGCCACCAGACACGCCCACTTCACAGCCACTGGTCAGGTGTGTCTGAGATGTGAAAGTTTTAATTTCTCTCTCACGTGCTTTTTTCTGTCACTGTGTCCACACCCCACAGAGAAAGTGAAACTGTGCATCGTTATCCCTGTTTATAATCAAGTGGAGATCACAGAAACATATGGAATTCCTGTTAATAACCCCTCCTCTCTCCTAAAGTGAACGACTGTGTCTTTTTCCATGTTTATATGATTAATTGCATTGAGACTGCAAAGACACAACCACAACTCCCCCCTCTATGATAGCGGCTTTTCACCCCGCCTTCCAGTGTGAGCATTATGAAAAGGTGTAAACACGGATGGCTGTCTGATGACGTCCAGGTGGGATGAAGAACACTGCAGCAGGAAATCTGGCACTGTGTTTTATGAATTACCTCCTTTGAGTTTACGGCTACTTCATGAGCTTCTGAGAAAGAATATTTTCACTTGTCTTGCCAAACATGAAAAGTGTAATAATGTCAAAGCAGCATTATTTATGAGGTGTGAACTGTAATGTCAGAGCAATAAGTAGCTGCTAACATAAACAGTGTGATAGCGTGAAGCCTCTCAAGACGGATGACGGATGGTTGCAAGTATGCACGGAGACATTCTTGGTTTATGCAGGAGCCCAGGAGGATCGTATCCATGCCGAACACATTCCAGAGGTGCAACACATCCCAGCATAAATCCCATGGATCCAACATGTCTGCAACACGCTAACATGCTTTCTGCTGCCCCGCAAACACAGCGCAACACGATCAGCTCACGGGAAAACCTCATGAGAACAGATTGCATGTAGAGCAACCAGCAACAGCCCCGAGTGTCATGTGATTCATCAGTCCCCTCAGAGTCCTACATGTCTGTTAGGTGTCTGTTACATGTCAGCGTGAAGGTGGATTGTTCCCCTGCTGACATGCAGAAAGCGACATGCAGAGTTTACTCCAGCACATGGAATACATTCTCCATTCAGTGATCAAGTTCCTTCATTTCATGAAGAGAGCCTTCATGTCTTATCATCATCACCATCATCATCATCATCACCACCACCACAATCATCACCATCATCACCACCACCACCATAATCATCATCACCGTCATCATCACCACCATCATCATCATCATCACCATCTTCATCATCACATACACACACACAGTGCTGCACAGATGATGTCTGACCTGTGTCATGTTATCTGGCGTTTCCATAGAAACGCGTGACGGCTCGTATGTGTTCCTCTGTAAATGTTCTGACATGGGAAAAGATGTGCAGAACCTGAAAACGTGATTCATATTGTCTTGCTTCTATTTCTGGTGGGAAAGTAGAAAGGTGCAGAATGCGTCACTGTCCAGCAGAGCTGAGGGACCACACCCTCCACTACCGTTCTGCCTGAGCAACACGCTACATCATGTCAGAACAGATGGATCATATTCATATTGGCTGCTGTGAGGGAGGCAGACTGAACGTCTACAGACAGGCTGTTTGTCTTTACAAAGTGACGCTGACTCAGTCAAACATACACTCCTACACTAATATTGGTGCTCTCTGTGCAAATAAAAACAAAATGGGCTGTGAACAAAAATGTCTTCATGTTTATCCTCTTATTCTTTAATTCAAAATATTAACAACAGTATAACCTTTAATTAAAGTAAAATAATTGAAAAGACAAAGAAATTCTTATGATGAAAGATGTTTCTGAACGGTTCTGGAAGAGGATGTGTGTGTACGTCAAGCACAGTGAGGATGATGATGATCATCATCATCATGATGATTGTAATGTCAGGATTGTTGGCTTACTTCCCCTTATGGTTGTCTAAGGTTACAACCTGCCTGGATGTTTCAAATAAAGTTACTTGTTAAGACGTGCATGTCTGGTCCGGTATTTACTCTTAAGTACAGTTTATCTGTCGTATGACTTATCAATGATGGTTCCAGGGACAAAGAAACTGGAAGAATCACAGAGAGAATTACAGAAAGTCTCCAAAACTACGATCAGACACCACCAGACCCATTCAGAAAAATATTTGTTTCATGATAACAGTTTCTTTTTCCTTTCAATTATTTTACTTTAATTAAAGATTGTTTTTGTTCATATTTTGAATGGAAGATCAAGAGGATAAACATAAAGACAATTTTGTTTTTCACAGCCCATTTTGGTTTTATTAATCAAGGAGGCTAATATTTGAGGAGGACTATAGCTGGAGCGTCAGCTAGCTGTACTTCCTATAACAGAAAAAGCTAATGGTGGGGTGAAATTAGCTTAGCTGTGACTTTTTGTCAGCAGTGACTTGTGATGTATGAACATGTTAGCTTAGCTGCTATACAAACTTCAGGTGAGTTCTTGTCTTGTGGCGGATTTGGACTTCAGAGCATATTTAAGTTTAGTGTCAGAGGCTATTTAGCTCTGGAAGGAAAATCATAACCTTTTCATTGCATAGTGTAGAGGATGCTGTAGTTATCATACTGTGGTACTTTAAAATATTCAGACTTAATTAAACTGTTTGTTATTCAATACATTTTTTAAACTTGTACAGTTTTATTTTATTTCTTTTATTTTACATTTTAGCTATCTTGGAACTTGTGTTGATTTAACACCTTCACATCAAACCAGATCAAACTACATCAAACATGACTTTACAGGAAACAAATATGCTACAGTGAAAAACACAATGACAGGAAGAGAAAAACTGATGAAGATGGAGATGGCGTGAAGACACTCTACATCAGTCAGTTTGACTCCTTATTGGCTGTCAGTCTTTCTCACGTCACATTGCATGTCTGCATCCTCGCTGGTCTGCAGTGGTCTGCGTCCTCGGCGTCCTCAGTGGTCCCTGGTTCCCCCTGAAGTACAGGATGTTGGGTCAGATTGGATCAAAAATATTGAACGTGTTTAATATTTGTGATTTGCATTTGACGCTTAGCTTCAGAGCAGCTCAGAGAAAGTAAAACACTCTGAACAGACATCACGTCACAGCAGAACCTGACATGATAATTGTTAGAACATCAAAAATCTGGACTTTGCTAACGGTCATCAGAAGTGTGACCCTGTCGTTACCTTTCAGTCGCGACGTGAAGGGGATTCAGAGTTCCTCTCCGTGATGAGCTCTGCTGCTCTCACAGCAGCGTCGGGTTTCTCCTGCAGAAACGGGAGACTTAGCATGGAACGCTGTTACTGTCACTTTTCATTTCACAGACGAGCGTCTCCTCCTGTGGAATGCCGCTCCTGTGCCGTTCGCTCCTCCAGCCAGGTGTGCGAGCTAACGTTTGATTCCAGCGGGTAATTTCCTGCATTATTGTAATCAATGAACCAATAACTGACGAGGGCGAAGAGATTCGTTCCTCCTCTGAACAGCTTTAATCACTGACAGCAGCTCAATTTAGTAGAATTAAACAAATTGTTTTAAGTTGAGACAGATGGGGCTCAGATGACAGACGGCGTCCTCACTGAGACCATATGAGACATTCTGTCAGTCCTCTGTCAGCGTTACATCGACCGTCAGGACACAGACAGGAAGCAAAAACATCTGACACCACAGCAGCAAAGGTCACAGTAAATTACATAAATCAGACTTTATTTTGCTGTTTTCTATGAAGTATCAATGCTGCAAATCAACAGGTCTGATGAAAAACTCCAGCTCAGAAAAGTTCATGATTTACCAGCTTTCTCTGAATTTAAAGTATTTGTTTTTCCTCCAGGTTTCTCTTTAGTGAACCAGAAAATCAATAAAAGTGTGTGCTGTTACTTATTTTAGTAGTGGACTGTAAAAAAATGTTTGTGCAGCACTTGTAAGGTTGGCCGAGAAATGGAAACATGCAAAAAAAAAAAAAAANAAAAAAAAAAAAAAAAGGGCAACAGCTTGTTACCAGCATCAGTTTTTATTAACATCCTCAGTGATGCAACCATATCCAAGTGCTGACACGTTTAGCAAAAATTAACAAAAGCCAAAAGCAAAAACTTCAGAAAAATGAAACCAAAAACCCAAAGTCAGATCAGCAGAACGATTACAAAGCAGGCCCTCTGCTGTCGATGAAAAACTGTCTAAGCTGAGCTCCAAACTCCTGACATGCCTGGTTCTAAAAACAGTCAAACACACTGACAGCAAACAGATGATGGAGGAGGATGATGATGATGATGACGATGATGCGCCAAACTTCATTATAAAGACTGAAGGGTTTTTATGGTGTAAAGGATTTAAATGGTCTGTAGCTGAGCAAGCAAATAGATACTCAAAAAACCAACATAACAAAAACCATTACGTATCAGAAAGTCTTGCAAATATTAATATGTAGCCTCACAATGTCAATAGTACTCTGAGTAGTAACCCTGTTATATAAGCAAATGCAGCTTGATAATGAATAACACAATTTACTATTTATGAATCTTAACCATTTAACTACCTGCAGCTGTCAGAATGTCACTCTCCTTTGTTTTCCCTTATACTTTTATTGAAATCCCCAAATCCCAATTATATTCACAAAAACAAGCAATAAGCAGAGAAAAATAAAAATAAAACAGCAAATACAAGGACACAGAGAAATTCAGGCCTGATACTGAGCATAAAAATGAACATCACATGAATCACAGGAGCAGATACTTCAGGAATTTAGTCTGATTTGACATTTCTGAGCAAGACGAAGAAACTAAACGTAATGTCTGAAAGTGTCAGCTCAGCGTCTGATGAATTATTTTCTCTGTTGTTTGAAATGCTTCTGCTACAAGCTAACAGGCTAACAGCTAAAGGTGGAAACAACAAATTAGTTTCTCCACCTGAAGCAGAAACACCTGGTGAATACCAAGAAAGTCACTTGATGAGGAGAGCCAATCAGCTGATTTGAGACATAAAACAAACAGGAACTGATGCTGACTCAGTCTAGCATAGCTTGGTTACCTTGGTTACGTTGGTTGTTAGTATCATCCTGCTGATCTTCCTCATGCTAATGATGATGATTGAGCAACAAACCTGTAAAAACATCAATTTGCAAAGTGGTGTGAAGGTGTTTGTGCTGCCTGCAGTGATGTCATCGCTTTACATCTTGACACAATCACTTTTCATCTGATTTGGGGGCATCATTTACAAATATTCCTACACGCCTTCTGGATCCTCCATGACAATACAGCAGAGGACAGTAGCTATCCCAAATAATCCAAACCCAAACCGATCTGCAGCGATGCAACACTCCTACAACCCAGAGGAAGCCGCCATATCTCTTTAAGTGATTCTCACGATTCTTTTGAAGCACTTCCTTCCAATCAAACCAAATACACAGTTCACCAACAGAATGAAACAGCGAAACTCTTCAGACGTCACTGTCACATGTTCTTTCCTGTTTGCTCCAATAATTTATACTTAAGTGTTGTGTCTTTTTTTTTTTTTTTTANTTTTTTTTTTTTTTTTTAACTCTGAGTCATATTTCCATGATGATGTTTGGTTGAATCTTCAGTTCATTTAGCTGCTCTGTCAGCTGAGTTTTACTCCTGTTGGTCAGAACATGAGCTCTACATCAGGAGGGGAAACCAGAGCCACTTTTATAACCAGTTGCACAACAACTGCTTTGCGTGGTGTAATTCAGCGTTGATGAGAACCCGCTGAGCTGCAGAGGCATCGTTAATTGTTGCAGGTGGTCTGGCTCAGGGAACATGGCTGTGACGCTCAGGGATCTGCAAATAAAACTCCAAAGCCTGCATGTGCAAATGGTACACAAACAAGGGAACGTTCCAAGCAGCTGTGTCTGGGATCAGTGTGCCAAGGTTCGAGGCCCGCGGTAACAACACGGCCTCACCGAGNAGCAGCTGTGTCTGGGATCAGTGTGCCAAGGTTCGAGGCCCGCGGTAACAACACGGCCTCACCGAGAGCAGCGTCCACTCCTCCACCCTCACAGAACCTTCTGGGCTTACCGGATGATTTTCAGCAGCTTTTCTCCAAAACTGTCCCGTAGTTTCATCAGAGTGAATGAAATAATCAGCTAAATAAAGATGAGATATGACCAAACATAGCTTTTCCTGCTGCTGCTAAAAACACAGCACATTTAGACTTTTAACTTCTGATCAAACCTGTGGGATCTGAACATTTGAAGAGTTCATTTGCAACAGATACCACATATACTCGAGTATTAGCCAACCCCCTGATGTTGTTATTAGTTTAGCAAATTACCTGTTTTTCTGGGTATTGTCATAGTATTCCTGTGATTTTCTGAAAATAATCCACGTACCAGTAAACAGCTGATTACTGTAACTGGCATTAGCTGACATTAACTTTTCTGGACTCCTCTTCCTTGTCTGAATCACCAATCAGTTCATTCCAGTCCTGCTCTGTGTAACGTGTCTTTAAACCAGCCTCATATGATGCTCTTTTCCTCTTCTGAGTCCGTGTCGTTTCCATTCTATGTTGTATCTTATCTCAAAGCTTCTTGCTAATTAAACACAAAACATGATGTTGAACAACACTACAAAATAACGGTACCGTACTGGTATATGAAACAGCACTTTTATAAGGCCGTCTCTGCTTGGTCATTCTTTTGTCTTTGACCAATCACAGCAGAGCTTACTGGCTGCTGCAAAATGTGCTGATAAGATGTTTAGTCAGGAAATATCTTATTCTAAGGTATGATTTAAACTATTTAACATGGGTAGTGGTAATGGTAGTATTTACACCTGGAAATTTCCTTCTCTGAGATCAAATTTGAAGTTCTCATGTATAAGCCAACCCCTGATTTGCTTTGTGAAATTTGGTAATAAAAACTTATACTTGAGTATATGTGGTAACTCTTTTTTATGTGGAAAAATCATGTTGTTTTATTGCTCAGTTATTTTACTCTGATGTAGGTTGTTTTTTTGTTTTTTTTTTAAGTACTAAACTGTACATTACTTGTGTTTGGTTAGTGAAAAAAAAACTTGAATGCACAAACAAAAAAATATGACTTTTCAAAATTATAAAACTGGAGCTTATCTATTTTTGCAAATGAACTCTTCATTTTTAGTTGGATGAGTTTGCTGTGTGTGTGTGTGTGTGTGTGTGTGTGTGTCTGCACACTTGCTCACTGTCTCCTTTTCTCTTTTCTTTTTCTTTCTCCAAATTTAGATCTATGATTTTGATAAACATTTGCATTATTCAGAAAGTATTTACTGATATGATTTGCTAAAAACAGGCCTGTTCTTGATTATTTTGACAGATATGTTGCATTTGAGGTTATCAATCTAAATCTGAGACTAAAATCAATATTTAAAATTTTTACAAGGGTTACAAGAAAATAAATGAATAACTACTAGGAAATAAGGGAACAGATATAAAATCAGCAGCTGTCTGATCGATCCTGTGAAACTTTCTGAATCTTTCATTAAACAAGATGCTTCATTCATTACAGATTTTTCATGTTCACATCATGTATGTTTAAATTATTACATGTAAAAATTATTTACAGCTGCTCAAGTCCTTCAATTTTCCACTTAGAATGATTAGAGAGCCGACTGGTGCTGATGGTTTATAAAGATTGAAATCTGCCATTAAAGTCTCACAGTTTGTAACGATAAAGTTTATAATGATACTGTTGCTGAACAACATGCTGAGAACATACAAGCACATGCTAACCTCAACACGTGTTCATCTGAACATGTGTTAGCTAAGATTGATGAAGTAACTTGACAAAAAATAAGAACGACGTTTCGTTCTCTGTGATGGATTATTTATGTCAAACACGTTTCATGTCTGTACGTGTTGATTTTTATGTCATGCTGGAATGAACTGAAACCACTGTTAGTCTGGAAAGCAGAAAAACAATTGCTGCGTTTGTTTTGAGCATTCATTTGTGCTGAGAACATGATCTGCATGAGTCCTGAACCAATTAATACACAATTTATTGATCTACTTATCAGTCTGGTTAACATGTAACTACGACTCCAGTAAAGTTAGTTTTAAGTTAGAAGCTCATCAGATACTTCAAACTATTAAACACATCCAACATAAAACAAACTTTACTGCAGTTGAGCTCCACTTTAATAAGACAAAGCAATTAAAAAAAAATCATTCAGAAGAAAATGTACGTTTCCACCAGGGAATATAATCCCTTTTACTCAGAAATTAAAAATGGCCGTGCCTTCTACATTCAAATGTAAGTGTTATCAGGTGAGACACTGAATTTTAAGGTGTGTGTAAAACCTGAACATTTGATTTTGAAAGAGTAGAGGCTTTGCCAAAATAACAGAAAAACTCAAATAAAGCCTTATGTCTTGGAAACAGTTCTCAGTAATGTAATATGTATGTGGGTTGTATTTATTGGGCTTAAACATGCAAAACACAGGTATGCTCCTTTAACATTTCCTACAATTCTTGTATTCCAGTTGCAAAGTATACCTTTCTCTTCCTGTGCATAGATCAAGTGAGTTTTTTTTTGATCCAGCGTGGTCCCTAACCATGCTGGATGCATTTCCTCTTACACAGCTGAGGTCATAGCAGTTCACTATACATTCTTATTTAACACGCATGTAGAAATGGTGAACATGTGTTCATTACTACATGTAACCTGTCAGCAGAGATCAGATGCAGCACTACAACAGTTTAAAGGTTGTTGTGCTTCCTGATTAATGGATTTAAGTAACAAATATAGGAGGAATGTCTAATATAAAACAAACTTTACCTGTAAAAGTATTGGTAGGTACACGTCTATCCCATGTAGGACGACTGTAAATGTATTCATGCTTCAGATAATGATTTAGGTTTATGAGTGACATTTATTGTTGTCTACAAATGCAGCTCACTTCCCAGTGTGCATGAGAGCTGACAACACGCTGCATGGAAATGATTTGAAGGGGTTTGACTAAACGCGTTAGTTCCGCTGTGCGTGTCCGTGCTCACGCTCCAAACTCACATGTGCACAACAGCTCAACATGTCAAGTTTTTCCCTCAAAGTGCAGAGAAACAATCTTTCCAGGCTTTATGGATTCCATGGCTTTCCAAATGCTACAAGCAAATTCATCATTTTCACAATGTGTATTCACTTCTCTCAAGAACAAACAAACTGCTCAGGGTTTACTTCAGCTCCTAAAGGACCATATCTGTGATTTTGCATGTTTGAGCCCAACAGCTACCCGCATACACGTTATATTACTGCCAACCATTTTCCAAAACATGAAGCTGTATTTTAGTTTTCCTTTTATTTTGCCAAATCCCCTAATCTTTCAAAATTAAATGTTGAAATGTTCAGGTACAACCGCCTTAAAATGTTTCACCTAAACACAAAACACCTAACGCTAAAACACACACGAATGTAGAAGGTACAGTCATTTTAATCTCTCAGTAAAAGCAGTTTTCTGCTGGGGCTATTTTCCCTGGCGGAGACACACATTTTCTTCTGTGTTGCTCTGTGTTAGATCAGTTAAATTAAGTAACTTTGACCAAAAAAATTATAACAATGTTGGTTGTCTGTGATGGATTATTTATCTCAACACATTTCAAGTTGATTTTTATATCGTAATGGAATGAACTGAAACCAATTGTAGTCTGGAAGGTAGGAAAAACAGTTCTAATATTTACCACTCCAGCAGCATATTTTGGAAAATGGTTGTCAATAACGTAACATACAGTTTATTGGGCTCATCTGCAAAAGTTCTTTAACTGGGATTTAGAAGCCACATAGCTCCAGAAACAGAAGTGGAGCCAGAAACTGTAATAAGTTTCCTTTAAAGTACTAAAACATAAATTTGGATGAGTAAGCCCATTCTTTATAATGTGTTGTATGATTATGATGCTTTTATTGTTGATAAGTTGTGTAAATGTGTTTTACTTGAATGTAGCGCTGCGTGTCCTGACTTTATATCAGCCATCACAGAGGAGAGAGTCGTATCTTGCAGGACATTAGAGACGTGGTATATTTGGTGTGAGCTTTAATAATGTCAAATAAACTAAATAACAAAACAACTTAACTAAACTGAAAAAATAATTTAAAAAAATAATAGAACAAAGTCTGAAAAACACTCTGCTTCTTTAAAAGAACATAAATTGATGTCCATGATTTTCTCAGACTGGTATCATGGTTCTCATGCTGGTATCATGATCCCGTGTTTTATGAATTCCTCCCTGTGTGTTTTTTCACATGGCCACACGTGGCCCTGCTGTATCCATATCCACAGCAAAAACAAAATGCTAAAATCAGTTTGTAGCTTTGACAGATGCTAACAAACACAACGTCCTGATCTGACTGACTGGATGTTATTGTGTGGGCGTGGCTACTGTCATGTTATACTGAGTACCCCCAAAACACAAGCCCCGCCTCCTCTCCAAACCTCCACCTGAGCATCGCCACATCAGTACCTCCTATAAAGACACTCATACGTGCAGAATAAATTCTGTTAGACTCACAAATGGAACATAGAATGTTAACGTGTTCGTGTCAGATAAAGGAATCAGAACTTCAGTAGAAAGCTGATGGACTCCACACGAAGCCTTTATTAGCTGTAATTTGTTACTAAACCTGCTGCTTTTTTTTGGCACCTGTCATTTAGGTCAGTTCAAACGTCAGGCATGTGCTGGTCGCTGCGTGATGAACTACTTCCTCTTCCTGCCGCCGTGCAGCTCTATGGTCCGCAGCTCCTCCAGGCCGTAAATCAGAGCCTTTGTAGTCCAGAAGGATCCTATCAGCCACAGGTGTGGACTGAGCCGGACACAGGAGGGGAGCAGGACGTGAGACCGCCGAGGCCGAGCACCCGGACCCAGCAGGACAGAGTCACGACTATCAGGCACGTTTCACTTCCACAGACACTCCTCACAGGAAAAATGAGCTCAGTGGGCGGAGCCAAAGAAGCCGCTAGTCTGGCTGAAGTAGTCATCAAAATGCACCTTTGCACCAGTGTGACTCTGTATTCTTTTCTTATCTCTGCCAAGGAGGTTAGGCGATCCAGGATCCAGAAAAAGGTCTTAGCTACTCTGACCAGTATTTTAAGTGTCCCGACTTATTCTGGAAAAAAAAAATCCCAAATTGTCCTGTAACTTCAGGGATTTATGCTTTTTTGTAAAAATTCAAGATATATATATATACAGTATAATAACAATATTAGTTTTAAACATTATTATTATTAATAATTATTATTAATACACGTTATACACACATCATAACTGATATTTTCCCTCTTTATCAGTTATGACAAATGTGTGTGCGTTGTGTGATAGTTTGTGGGTGATGCTCTGTGTGTGTGGGTGTGTGTGTGTGTGTGGGGGGGGGTCCCTCCTTTGGATGGTGTTGAGGGAAAATCCGCTGATGAAATGTGGCTCCGGCCCACAGAACGCAATTTCAAGCTTCCACATCTGCAGGAAAGATGAAACCAAGTTCCTAATTTTACAATGATGATGTCAGTGAGAAGACATGACAGCACTGAGTCCGAGTGCCAAGTCCCCTCCTCACCCCCACCCTCCTTTTTGTCCTTTCTGGTTTCATACCTTTCTGTTCTTTTAGAGTGGAGTGTTTGGGTGGTGTTAGATGATGGAGGAGGTTTTAGCGGCTTGTTGGGTTTGTGTCGCCTCACAGTAAGAAGGTCCTGGTTCAAATCCCACCGGAGCCTTTCTGAGTGGAGTTTGCATGTTACCCCCATGCCTCCGCCCACCGCTAACAACATGCAGACTCTGCCCACCACCAACATGAAGGCTCCACCTACAACATGAAGGCTCCACCCACTGCCAACAACATAAAGGCTCTGGCTACCAACAACAACACGACGGCTCCACCCACCACCAACAACATGATGGTTCCACCCACTGCCAACAACACGATGGCTCCACCCACCAACAACACGATGGTTCCACCCACTGCCAACAACACGACGGCTCCACCCACCACCAACAACATGATGGTTCCACCCACTGCCAACAACATGAAGGCTCCACCCATCACCACCAACATGAAGGCTCTGGCTACCAAAAACAACACGAAGGCTCCACCCACCGCCAACAACAAGAAGGCTCCACCCACCACAAATAACATGAAGGCTCCACCCACTGCCAACAACAAGAAGGCTCTGCCTACCACCAACAATACAAAGTCACTGTAAGCTGCACATGTAGGTGTGTATGTCTGAGTGCGTATGTGTGTGGGTGTGTGCATGTATGTGTGTGTGTATGTGTATGTGTGTTAACCCTGTGATTGCTTTTCCTGTGGTAAATATTACAAGTTGATTTTTATGTTGTACTGGAATTAACTGAACCCAGCGTAGTCTGGAAGGTAGGAAAAACAATTCTAATATTTACAGCTCCAGGAGGATGTTTTGGAAAACAGTTGGCAGTAACATAATGTGTTATTGTATTGTATTGCAATGTGGGTTGTATTTAATCACAGGTATGGTCCTTTAAGCAGGAAGAATCTGGATTCAGTGAAACAGAAGTGAAGTGAAGCTTTGCTGGTCTGAGGTCAGAAAACGTTTCCACCTCGTGTTAAAAGACAAACTCCATCTATTCTCCCATAACTCATCACTGTTTAGCTTCTCTGACACCACATTCCTGCCGCAGCTTCATAGTTTCACCAACTCCTGATTCAAAATCATTTTTTTTCACACTTATTTGCATCTTCTATAGTGATTAGGGCGGACTGAGGCCAAAAACAGTCCAGGACTTTGACAAATTATTGTTGGGTCCTTTGAGTTTCAGAGAGCTTTATTCCTGCACTCTGGTGATTTTTTTAAAAGTACAAATAAATCATGAAATAAGCCGTCAAAAACATCTATCTACCCTTCATCAAGTAAAGTTATATTTTCACCTGAGCCTCTGCGTTAAACACCTGTAACATACAAAAACATAAGACACGCATCTGTGATTTTATTTTAATAGATCATTGATGAAATAAAATCCAGACAACCAGCAGCCAGAAACCACTGACACCTCATCAGCCACTAGATGGCAGCAGAAACAAACCATTTCTATAGCAACATGAAGTGAAATTGAATATGAACATGAATTAGTAGGTGAGGCAGGTGAAGTAAAAACAAAGTAAAGTAAATAACAAAGAACCTAACATAACCTTTCTTTAATGTGGAAAAAATAGTTATTACATTCCTATAGAAAATACATATTTCAGTTGAAGTCTATTAACACATACTGTATTTGATATTTAGAAACAAGCAAATATCAAATTTCTTAGAAAGTGTTTGTCCAGTTTTATTTTTAAAAAATGAGGTTTTAGAGCGCATCAAAAAAGAAAAAAATAGGCAGTTGTCTGTTGAAATGTATGTCTGTTGAAAACTGAAATGCTGTATGTCATTTTTGAAAATTGTCCTACTCTTATAGCTCAAAGTGTTTGCAAGTAATCTGTAATTTTGTTTTCTGTCAAAGTATAATACACTCACACACGATAAACAGGCTCCAGCTGTTTCAAAATGTTACCATGAAGTTCAGAATAAGAGCACATTCAGTTTTGTAGCTGTCTGTTAATATGCAGTAATTAGTGATTTTCTGTTGTTATTTAAATATTTTGGTCTATATTTTGATATTTTTTGTTGACCACGTCTGCTGATGATCACCTGGGTATTTTGTTATCAGTAATCTGTCCATTATCCAAACAAACACAAAGGTCACATGACAGGAAGCTGTGGCGGCTCACTGATGATGGACTGTGTTTTTCAAATCACCTTTATGAGAAACATCTTTCCTCTGCTTTTTTGTTCAGCTGTTACATGATTTATTCAGATCAGTTTCCATCAATATTACAACAAATATTAGTTTGATCAAAGTTGAAACCAAGCTACCAATCAGCTGTTATATATGGACGTCCACACTCTGCTTTGCTAGATAGTATGATGTTTCTTTCATTCTCTTCTACATATTGTACGTTACTGTAATGGAACATTTTCCATGGCGTGCCTTTTAAAATCAAAGGATGAAGTCAACCACTGAAAGACAGGAAGTTCCTGCCAGAAAACACATTCTGACTTCAGATGTGTTTGATGTGAGGAAAAGCACTTCACCAAAACACCAAACCACAACCAAAACACCAAACCATAACCACCAAAACACCAAATAGATAAATAATGCATCAGTGAGAACAAACTGTTATTTTTTGTTGAAGTTAAAATCAGGATTTGGGTGCAGCTCCTGGTGCAACACAGCACAGAAGAAAATGTATGTCACCGCCAGAGAATCTAGTCCCCAGAGAAAAGGGCCATTACAGAGACTTTAACATGAGTGTTTTAATGTTTAAATTCTGCCTTTTTAAATTCTGAGATGTCTGCATCCATACTTACATGAGGTTTATGTTAAAGATGAAAACTTGGCGTGTGTAAGTTTGACTTAAAACAGGCCTGTTTTCCTGCTACACTCTCATATATTTACGTTAGATAACTTCATGCTGAATGTTTGTATTAAAAGGCCTGTTCTGTGTGTTCATATTTTGGTCACATTCAGATTACAGACTTTGGCTTTAGGTTAAGTTTAAACACAAAGCTTAAACTGTTTTGAACGTGAATGAGGCAGTTCTGGTCTTTGTTTGTATCAAAGGTGTTACTTCATACGTGTTCACGCATGACGACCAAGCTTTCAGAAATGGCTACTTCACAGCCAGAGCCACAACTTTTCTTCCCAGACTCTCATAGGAGTCAGAGTTGGAAGTGTTGAACACGTCACGCTGGATTTAATCACTTCACATTAGATGACATTCCATCCTGACTTTCAGGCGACTGAAATCAGCTCAAACTCAGAATCCTGTCGTGTTTCTTCAGCTTACTTAAGGAGCACAAAGCGTCTGATCTCATGTGGAATGCACATCTCTGTTGTAAAGTGATGCAGTCATTCTTGTTGTCGGTGAGCCGATTGTTAATGTGGTGTTTCATCAGAATGGTGTAGCAGGTTTCTGTTTGAAGTGTCTGATTCCTGCTGAATGTAGCAACACGAAGCACAACGTGTCGTGTTTACAGGATTACAGACAAGAACAATAAAATGTAGTGATTCAGGTGATAAATATACAACTTCCATCAAAATTTGAAAATGATAAGATGTGCAGTTTACACATAAAGATTAATGGAAGTCAAGCTGAAACATTCTCAGGTTTTAGCATCCAAACCTTTAGCTAACGTGTTTCTAACCACTGATTGGCTGTGCAGTACTTTCCCATTAAATCCTGATAGACTAAGACAATAAAAACAACAAGTTGAGGCTGAGAAGCTCAGAAAGCCTGAATTGTTCTTCCCTGAGGTAAGATCACAAACTATGTCAAATTAGAACAAGATGGCCTCATTAATGCACAACAATGCAACATGGAGGCAGCTGCTAAAGCAAACAAGCAGGTGTGAGGCCGTAAAATCTCCTCTGGATGCAAACAGCAGCAGGACCACAAGCCAAGGCTGTGACCTCAGACACACGGGACGCTTCACACCCTGAGTCACCTGACCACAAAGGCTACACTCACATTTCAGGCCAAAGTGACCTAAATCTGAATGTTTTTTTTTTTTTTTTTNTTTTTTTTTTTTTTTTGGCCTTTACATAAACAGATCAGATTTTTCTAAGCAGTGTGAACAAACAAATCAGATTTGATGCACTTGTATACGTGGTCACAGATCTGATTGATATGTGATCTCTGGCTGTGCGACCAGTCAGAACAGTCAAATCAGAATTCACATGTTTAATTTAGGTCTCACATCTTTGTGAAGGCGCATTTCACTAATGTCATTAACACTGACATCTCGCAAAATAAACATGGAGGGTGGCTACAACAGCAGCGGGCGTCGGTGGAGAGACCAGGAAATTAGTCAGATTTCTATGGAGAAGCTTCCATCTAAGCTAAGATGGAGGGAACACATCACAACCAATCAGGTTTCAAAGAAATTGCATGAGAAATGGCCAAGCGGGCGGATGTAGCTAAACATGGCTTCAGCAGACATCCTGATCAAAGGCAAAGTTTGTGTTTTTGTCTGTGATGTCACTGTTAAAGTGCCTTTTCAGGAATAAAAGCCTCGTTCTTTGTCATTGTGTTAAACACATTCGGCAATGAGCAACCCTCACGCCTCAACATCCAAACATCCAAACTAAATTCATGGATCACTGCGTGCTGCAACCAGAGGCTGCATGAAGATGTCTTGTCTGACTTGAACTTCCAGCTGTCATGGCCCAGTTTGTCCAGCGTGTGGCTGTGTTTAAGGTCATGTCTGTTCCAAAGTGAACGCTGTGGTTTGTTGAGCATTGACATGTTTGGGTTGAAGTTTTTGTTCAGACATTGTTTTCTTATTGCTGCCTGAAACTGATGCAGCCAATGAGATACCATTGCTGGTGAATCGGAGCTGTGCTAAACTGGCCCTGATCCATGCTCCCTGCACGCCACCGGTGAAGGTTGAAAGGAAACTCATAGCAGAATATGGATGTAGCCAATGACATGCCTGCACAGACCCTCAGATACCTGGTTACATTTTGATACATGATGATCAATGTTCTGATGATCAATAAGATGTTCTGACACCCGATGCTCAATAAGCCGTTCTGATGATACATAAGATGTTCTGATGATCAATAAGATGTTCTGATGATCAATAAGACAGTTGATCAGTAAGATGTTCTGATAAGCAATAAGATGCTCTGATGATCAATAAGACGTTCTGATGCTATTATCTTGTTCAACATGTTTGTTGAAGGTTCTCTCAGAACATGACATGTGACTTTATGTGTTTAAAGAAATTTTCTTATCTTATGACCTAAATCACTATAGATCATTATAACTCTGCTGTTACATAAAAATCAATATACTGATTGATTGGTTGATTTACTGCCTGATTGATGGATTTGTGGCATGATTATTGATTTGCTGCCTGAGTCATCATGATCGTGTCATGACGTGCAGAATCTTCTCATGAAAGTTGCTGATATCCATGTGAAAAGTCACTATATTTATCACTAGGATCTTTGTTTTAAGTCACTAAAGAGTCTTAAAAGTCATCAGATCGAGCAACAAAGCTGCTGAGTTGCAGCACTGTTTTCAGTAGTTTTTGCTGTGAAACATGATTTTTTTTTTAACGTTACTGTCTGATTTATCTACTGCCTGATTGGTTGATTGATTTACTGCCTGACTGTAAAAAGGATGTTTTTTGTCATCTTCACAGGGATGGAGATGAAGTGAGCACTTTATCTCCTTCACCTTCCAACGAGAATCAGAAACAACTCAGTTAGGAATGGATTTTCTGTATCTGTCTGCTGGAGAGTCTCTGGTGTTTTAAACATGGCGCCTCTGTCTTCTACTGACACGTTTGAGCCAATCAGGGCTCAGGACAGGTCAGTCTCCATCCTACTCCGAAGCAGAGCCAGAAGGCCATGTTTCAGCTCAGCTCGGGTTAGAGTGTAATGAGAATGGAAGTAGACCTCCGGCTTGGTACAGCAATCACATAGATTTCTGAAGCCACTGATTCACGTACATGTTGTCTGGGCGACAGGGAGTCAGCAGGGTCAGGGGTCAGCGCCGAAGTTTTAATGCCAGGTGAGTCAGTCCACCAAGCGACTTGTTTTATTTGGGAAAAAAGAGCAAGTTGTGAATGCATAAAACAACTTAGGAAAATGTTATCAGTAAAATGAATGAAGCTGTTTTAAAATCTTTCTATTCATAGTTGGCGTGTCTCAGCAGCAGACTTGGTGATTCTTTGTGTCTGTTTCAGGTCAAAGTTGCAGGTGTGCTGAACGTGCCTCTAAGCGCTGGCAGAACTTGAGAACATGAAGTTGGAGGTGTAATGTAGAAATTGTATTTGATGGCCCTGGTATAAATGAGCTGTGGAGAGACGCCCCGCGTGGCTGCGAGCTCATAAAGCGCCGCGCTCACTAACATTAGCAGCACAGACGCAGTCATAAAGGCTTTTCATTAGACTAGCTTCAGTCCTGCTTTTCATGTGGAGTTTGCACCTGCTGGCCTCATGTAATCCTGCTCGGCTCCGTGGGAGAGGGCTCCTGATGTTTTAACACCTTCTGGGAGTCCCAGATGTTCCAGCTCTGCTCTGATTACTGAGGCTCTCTGGTATTTTGTTTTAATCAGAGCCGCAGAGATGAAGCCAAAGAGGAAGAAGAGGATGAGACAGAAAGAGAAATCATATGATTGTCAGGATTCTCCACCATGTTTCTACAGCGCCTCCATGCTCCACCTGTTTCATTAGAGCTGATCACTTCAGAGAAGCTAAATCCTTCAGAATAAATATTCCTCCCGCTCTACGCCATGACCTGGAGATAAACTGCCTGCTCCACACCACCCTGAAGAGATTCCACAAGAACCTCAACACATCAGGAGTGTTTTTGTACAGCCTATAGGGTTTATATACAGCCTACATTTATACAGACTACCGATCAGCCACAACATTAAAACCTCTGACAGGTGAAGTGAATAACATCAAGGATATATCAGCAGCAAGTCAACAGTTGTTGAAGTTGATGTGTTGAAGCAGGAAAAATGTGCAGCGTGAGGATCTGAGCCACTTTGACAAGGACCAACATGTGATGCTAGATGACTGGGTCAGAGCATCTCCTAAACGGCAGGTCTTGTGGGGCATTCCCAGTATGCAGGTCAGTACCTACTAAAAGTGTCCAAAGAAGGACAACCAGTGAACTGGTGACAGGGTCATGGCACCCAAGGCTCATTACTGGTCGTGGGGAGCGAAGGCTAGCTGTCTGGTCTGATCCCACAGAAGAGCTGCTGCAGCACAAACAGCAGAAAAAATGGCTGCTGCTATGATAGACGGTGTCAGAATACACAGCATGGCGGTGTGCTGCGTAGCCGCAGACCGCTCAGAGCATCATGCTGACCCTGTCCACCACCCAAAGCGTCTACAATGGACACGTGAGCATCAGAACTGTACCATGGAGCAATGGAAGAAGGTGTCCTGGTCTGATGAATCAGGTTTTCTCGGACATCATGTGACGGCCAGGTGTGTGTGCGTGGTTTACCTGGGGAAGAGATGCACCAGGTGCACTATGGAAAGAAGGCGAGCCAGTGGAGGCAGGGTGATGATCTGGGCGATGTTCTGCTGGGAAACCTTGGGTCCTGATTCATGTGATGTTACTTTGACACGTAGCACCTAAACATGGCTGCAGACCAAGTCCAGCCCTTCATGGCAGCAGTATTCCCTGATGTCATGGCCTCTTTCAGCAGGATAACACGTCCTGCTAACATTGTTCAGGAATGGTTTGAGGAACATGACAAAGAGTTGAAGGTGCTGACTTGGCCTCCAAATTCCCCAGATCTCAGTCCAATCCAGCATCTGTGGGATGTTCTGGAAAAACAAGTCCAATCCATGGAGGCCCCACCTCACAACTTCCAGGACTTAAAGGATCTGCTGCTAACGTCTTGGTNAATCCATGGAGGCCCCACCTCACAACTTCCAGGACTTAAAGGATCTGCTGCTAACGTCTTGGTACCAGATACACAGGACACCTTCAGAGGTCTGTGGAGTCCATGCCTCCATGCTCAGAGCTGTTTTGGCAGTGAGGGGGACCTACACAATATTAGGCAGGTGGTTTTAATGTTGGGGTGATCGGTGTATACAGCTTATAGGGTTTATGTATAGCCTATAGAGTACACCATTAGGCCCTAAAGCTGATGCTGATTTTGCTTGCCGAACTGACATCTGTCAGATGGTCTATTCCTCCAAGGAGGCTCATATCTGGTGGCAGACCTAACTTCCTACATCTATCCTTATCAGTATGTGACTTCTCTAAATGTGCTTCTCAATAATTGTCCCTTATAATATGCCACTCTTCTTACTAATTAACATCTTTGCAAACCTATAGGGCTCCTTATTTAAAGCTGTTCTAGCTCTTTCTTTCCTCTTTCTACTTCTCGCAAGCCTTTCTGCTTTCCTTAGTACTGCCAAGCCAGGCTTAAGGTCATTTTGCAGTACACGAATTCCTCCCCTTTCACGATCTGTGGTCTTCTGCCTTTGCCTTCTAAGCTATCGTCGTTCTCTGATGAGCCTACCAATTTCATGTTGGCGCCCCGATTTTACTATTTCCACTCCAGCCATTTTTTTTTTTTTAACTCTCATCGACCCTGACTCTATCCCTCCCATATTCATACATCACATCTCCCATCCTGTATAACCTTCTGAAGCATCATCAGGTCTGAGTGGAAATCCCACGCTGAGTTCCTGACTACATATTAGCCATCAACAGTCATTTTGCACTGAAGCTTTATGTGTTTAATAAAGCTAAAGAGCTGTTAGATAAGAGTTTCATAATAAGTGTTGTATGGAAATACACACGACGTTTCACCGCCATCCATGTGTTGTCTACAGAGGAAACGATGGCGTTTCCTTCTAATGAGGCTGACTCATCGCTCGCTTTAACGGCTTCATCAGGAGCGTTGTGAAGTCATCGAGCCATCTGAGCCATTCCAGACTCTCCAGGCATTCAAACATGACTACACCATTGTTCATACACAAATAACATCTGCAGTATAAATAAATAAATACTCAAGTACTTGAGTATTTTACAAAGTTTTTGCCATATTTAAATCTGTCTGCATATACATACAAAGCAGCTAACCCTAACAAGAAAAAAAAAAAAAAAAAAANAAAAAAAAAAAAAAAAAAAACTTTTTGCCAGCAAACATGCTGTATAATGAGCAGAAATCATGAAAATATTGTGTTGCCTTAGCTACCCAACAAAGTGCAGTTATTAATTCATGAATAATTTAACATTCTGAAATTCTCCCTAACAAGTATTTCTACTTCTGATGCTTTATAACATTTTAATATTTATAAGCAATTTTGAACAGTTTCTACTTGTAATATCCTATTTTGCTATTCTGCTATTTTACTTTCATTCAGTTTAATGAATTAATTCTTCCATCACTGAATGCAGAATATTAATGACAAGTGAATACACATTGCTGGAAAACTTAAGCACAGATGAGCCACATGGTGGCAGCAGAGCAGCAGAAATGAATTCATGCATTTTCATGTTTGACCACATTCACATCATATCACACAGCAGCCAGCAGGAAAACTACTTCCTGTCAATAAAGAAGTGTCAGAGTTCAGCTCAGGTCTCCACTTTATTGATGAACAAAACGTATGATCAGCTGTTACCATAGAAACACACAGTGTGGTCACTCTATGAACATAAAGATGAAGATCTTCCTCCTCCTCCTCAGAAGGCAGACTGGTCACATGGAGTCTGGCTTAGCAAAGGGAGCAGCAGAGATTTCCTGAGCGTGCCTCCTACTCATTTGTCTTTTTAAAGGACAGTCGTACTATTACGCATCTTTAAAGTAAAAGAATCCAGAGATCATTCTGAAAAAAAGAAAAACAACAGGAACTGAACCCATAAACAAACCAGCCTCCTCCTCTTTATTTAAGATTAGTACTACTGTCACTACTAAAGTCAAGCTTGTTGATCAGCTCATCCATGCAGCTCTCTGCTGCAAATTCCTTTATGAATCTCAGTTCCACCCACAGAATCATGTGACACGAAGAGTCTTTGATGCCGCACAAACAAAGAGCGTTCTAGACTTTTCTATCTCCAAACTTCACCTGCACGTTAACACTACAAACACTTCTGCATCGATTCCAGCAGAGGCTCTAAACTTATGTCAGGTTAATAAAGCCAATGTGTTTCTAGTGTAGCACTATGCAAAGAAAGCTCAAACTGTGTGTGTGCGTGTGTGTGTGTGTGTGTGGCTGGCATGTGTGTGGCGTGTTTAAGGCTCTTCTATGATCTCACCCTCATTTCTGTCACATTATATGATGAAGAGTTCAGCAGCCTTTGGACTTTAAGTAGTTTGATGAAGTCTGTCTCAGCACGAGTCTGGCTGAGAGGCAGGACAGACAATCCACCTCAGTTAAGGCAGATTTTCTATCAATAATGATCAGGTGACAGAGGTCAGAGGTCAGCAGTGTCTGAGACTAAAGAATAAATCTCCAAATGTGGCCAGAAATTCTCAGATCTACTGCTTCATGTTTAACGAGACGTGGACGGAACGTTTGATTTCAGCTGCTGATCCACAAAATCTGAATCCTAAACACACTGTTACCATGACAACCTGTCCAGCCAGAGCCAAGATTAAACAGTCTTTATCACTGTGAGTGTGTGTGTGTGTGTGTGTGAGTGTGGATGAGAGAGAGAGAGAGAGAGAGAGTGTGAGGGTTTGGTCTCAGGTAATCTAAAGCAGGTAGATGTACTCCTGCCCACCAAACCAGTATCCAGGGTACACAGGCTCGTTGAAGGCGGCGTTGAAGGTGTGTATGTGTTTGACCTTGTCATCATTGGTCACACCGTACCAGGACAGGGTGCCAGCTTTATGGTCCAGGAATGTGCCTATACGTCTGAAGTTATCATTAGGCAGGCAGATTTGAAGCTTGTTGTGGACGGCATTGCACTCGTTACCAAAATACATAAAGGCCCAGGACTTATTATTTTCTCCAAACAGGCACTCGTCACTATCTCCCTTCCTGTGGATGTTTTTGTATGCTACAGCTATAGCGCTGCTGCCATGACACCCGTTCCACTCGGTCTCCCAGTAACAGCGCCCGGTCAGCCCATCTTTGCCCAGCACCTGTCTGAAGACATCAAATCTGTCGTCGTTATCCTGATATCGCTGATCTTCTCCAGCCAGAACCAGCTTGTTGCCTAAGGCCAGAGTCAGCTGGTTGTTTGCTGTGTCTGGGTCCAGAGTGATGTCACAGTAAACTGATGGAGAGATTAACACAGTGTTGCCATCATCATCATTATCATCATCATCATCATCATCACCACCACCATCACCACACCACTATCATCACATCATCATCATCACCATCATCATCATCATCATCACCATCACCACCACCATCATCACATCATCATCATCACCATCACCACCACCATCATCAGTTAAGTTACTCTGATAAAAAAAATAATATGTTGTGTTTGCTGTCATGGATTATTTATCTCAAGCACATTTTAAGTCTCTACAAGTTGATTTTATAGCATTCTGAAATGAATTGTAACAATATCAGTCTGGATGGTAGGAAAAACAATTCTAATATTTACCTCCACTAGTATGTTTTGCAAAAATAGTTGGCAGTAACATAACATGTATGCCAGTCACATTTATTGGGATCAAATATGCAAAATCGCCAATATTCTCCTTTAACATCTTGCAAATAAATCTGCCAGCTAATACAAATTAGGAGAATTTAACGGTGGTTCTACGTCACACCGTGAGAGGGGTTCAAAGATGGCCATTGTAATCGTCTTACAACCAAAGATAGCCTGCAACAAGAGTCTGACAGTGTCAAAAATTTAGGATGCTGCTACGACCTGTCTACTAACCAACCAATAGGAATGCAGCGTGAAATGATGCACGGTCAAACTGACACTGTTAGCGCCATTATGAATAAAGTAAAAAAAAAAACATAAGAAAAAGTAGCACATCTGTAGTGATTAATTCTATATAAAGGATGATGTGAGATAAAAGGACTTACACCAGAGTAAGTCGAACCTGTCTGTGATTTCTGTCACAGCAGCGATGTTGAGACCTGTGAAGTTGTCAGAGACCAGCACTCCCTTCTTGTTAAATGGTTGCTCCTTCGTTTTTGTCGTTTGGCATGGAAGTTATGAGGAAAACCACATTCTTGCTGTCCTTCAGCTCTTTCACCAGGTCACCAAACATTCTAGCTTTTGCTCTGACTTTGAGCACGACATCCTGAACTAACTCTCTTGTAGGTGCTGTCTCACTGGTAAATGACTTTGGTGAATCCAGGTACTGAGAAATCAGCTCCAGGAAGGGGTCGGAGCTCTCCATGGAGGTGAAAACAAAGCATAAAGCATGCATTGCGTGTGGTGCCAAAATCTCTCTATCCAGTTCTCCTTTGGTGTGGACGACCTTTGCTCCCTGCATCTGGTGAAAACAGGACCTCAGCACGCTGACTTCCCTCTCCACAGAATCCAGCCACCTGGCCAGGTTGCAGGTGCTGATTGCTGACTCCTCCTTGTGTTTCAGCAGCTTTTCTAACACATCCTCATCTGTTTTGCCTCCCCGGATGTCTGGAATTAGTTTTCCAATTATCTGTCTGACAGTAATTTCATAATCAGTGCACATATCTTGGAAAGTGCTCAACATTTCAGTAAGATGTGAGAAATGATTCACTATGGGGTCGTCCAGACAGTCGTTGCATCTCGTTTCCACTGCAATGATGTCTTCTAAGATGTCCTGACCTCTCCTGACTAGTTCCATGCTGACTTCTCGGACCAGCACAGGAGCTTTGGCGTAATAATTCTTCAAGGGCATCATCCAGACCTTGATTGGCACAGAATGCTCTCCTGAGTCTCCCAGAAGCATTGGAAGATTCTGATAGGTAATCAGTGCACCTTGAAATGTTGTAGGATTGCTGTCAAGCAAGAAATCTCCATGGAATTTACATGAGAACTTGCTGGTTAAATCTTGTTCTTGTTCTGTCAGGTGGACAGACAGACTGCCCTCCATTTCAACAGAGGGGATCTTCTTTATCACTACCTCCATGCTGCCCTGGACCTCCTGCACTTTGCTGCTTTCTACCTTCTCACTGTCAAACACAAAGAAAGCGTTGGCCCCATACAGGATGCCCGTCACCACATGTGTGGCTATGCCTTTGTCTAAGGTTTCTTTGTTCTGCAATTCCTTGCTTCCAATGTTGGTCAGCAGCTGTTTGAAGTTGGTGGTGGCTTTGTACTGAAGCGTGACTCTGCTCTGGTTCCGAGATTTCTTATTATCATTCAGATACTTGGCAGATCCTCCAGTTTCAACCAGTCCGCCCATGAAACTAGCTATCAGAGAGGCCTCGACGTTCAGCATGTGTGACTTTTCTTCGATGGAATCAGATGAAGTGATTTGAAAAGTGCTGCTGCTCTGAGAATTCACCGTGGTGTTTTCATCGATGGTTTTTTCATCCCACAGAGTCAAACCTGCAGCAGTGAAACACGTCAGCCACATGTTTGGAACAAAAGGTTTAACACCAACCTGACTAAAATCCTTCACGTTCTTTAGAAGCACTCTGCTGCAGCCTAAGTGATGATGATTTGTGGTTTTGTGGTCACCGTAGATTCAGTCACTTACCCTATATACTCGAGTATAAGCCAAGTTTTTGTTACCAAATTTCACATATAAAAAATTGGGGGGTCGGCTTATACACGAGAAATTCAAATTTGATTCCAGAGAAGGAAATTTCCAGGGGTGGAAATACTACCCATTACCACTACCCATGGAAAATAGTTTCAATCATACCTTCAGCCCAGTACACACTGCGTGATTTTGGGCTGTCCCAGACAAAAGATGACCAACGTGAAAGAATTGTGGTGATACCTTTGGTTGTGGCTCCAAAACAGTGGTTCTACGTCACACCGTGAGAGGGGTTCAAAGATGGCCGTTGTAATGGTCTTATGACCAAAGATAGCCTGCAACAAGAGTCTGACAGTGTCAAAAATTTAGGATGCTGCTACGACCTGTCTACTAACCAACCAATAGGAATGCAGCGTGAAATGATGCACTGGTCAAAGTGACACTGTTAGCGCCGTTATGAATAAAGTTCGGAGGAAAAACAACAACAACCACCAAACTGAAGAGATGGAGGCAAAACGTATGAAAAACGGAATTTGTGGGACTGTAACAAAGAAGAGTTGTGGCATTAAAAAGCGTGTTTATACGACGTCTCCTCCAGCTGTTATCATGTTCGTTACCATGTCCACAGCACAGAGAGAAATAGTAGAGGAATCACAGGTTCAGGTGTTGTGCCAAAATCTGTATCCCTGCTGAAAATTGTATCCCCACTTCTGCCGAGATTTGTATCCCCACTGTAAATAATTTTCTGAAGATGAAGGAATAAAATCAAGTTAACAGCTCACATGTGGGGTTATCTGGATGTAACAGGGTGAGTTTGGTGAATGTAACTCCTCGGGGCTGAGAAAGGAGGAGGTGCATTTTTCGACAAGTGGCTCCTGCCAAAATTTGCATCCCCAGTGTAATTAAGTTTCTGAAGATGAAGGAATGAAATTACGTTAAAAACTCACATTTGGGGTTATTTGTGTGTGACAGGGTGAGTTTGGTGCATTCAGTCTCCTCAGGAGAAAGGAGGGGATGCATTTTTCAGTCCTAGTGGCTGCTAGTAGACATACTGTACTGTAGGTATTATTGTTACTGCCACTAAGAAGTGCCATAATCACTGTTTGATCAAAGTTATTCAAATGAATAAATATTGTTTTGGATTACATATATGATCCATTGTTCGCAAGTGGGGATGCAATTCTCGGCAGGGATGCAGATTTCGGCACATCACCGGCTGAGTAACAAGCCGGGTCCACACTCTCCTCCTCCTCTACTTTGGAGTTTTTTCAATACACAGAAGACAAAGTTTGCTTCTTGTTTAGCTGCATTATTTTCCACAGCGGTGCAGATGGATGATGTGTGCAGATGCAGTAGTTTCTTTCGACTTGCATCGTAGAGTCAACGTACAGTCTACACACATAAAACTCAATGTCGTACCCAAGTTTTTTAGATTCATGTCACACAATGTGGCTAGCAATTAATTCATAAGATGTCTGTGATCTTGCAGTGTTTAGCAGCTATTAGAATGAGATATTTCCTGACAAAACATCTTATCCAGCACATTTTAGGGAGGCCAGTACCAGTAATGTCAGTTACGATAATCAGCTATCAAATGAATAAAGAACATGTTTACCAGTACATGAATTATTTTCAGAAAATCACAGGAATACTATTAATACCCAGAAAAACAGGTGATTTGCTAAACAAATAAATTGATGGAACAACATTGGGGGTCAGCTTATACACGAGTATATATGGTATACTGGATTCTACTGTGACCAGTTGTTGTTGGGTGTATGGTTTTCCTTTTTTAAAATTTTTTTTTCAGAATTTTAAGATCTAATCATTGAAAAATATATTTTGCAATTTTAAAGAGTTTTTTTTTTGTTTTTGTTTTACATTTATTGCTTAAAGGACTAAACTAGTGATTTTGCATGATTAAGCCCAATACATAGTACCTGCACACGTTACATTACTGCCAACCATTTTCCAAAATATAACATCACATTTTAGTTTTCGTGTTATTTTGCCATATCTCCTAATCACTCAAAATCAAATGTTCAGCTGATTCATCCACCTTAAAATTCATTGTTTCACCTGCTAATACTTGCATACAATTGTAGAAGGCATGGTCATTTAAATTCCTTGACGAAAGCCGTCTTCTCCAGGGACTATATTCTCTGGCAGAGACGTACATTTTCTTCTGAGTAGCTCTGTGTTGGATCAGTTACATTAAGTAACTGCCAAAAAATGTATATGTGTTGTTCATTATGATGGATTATTTTTCTCAAGCACATTTCAAGTCTCTACAAGTTTATTTTTGTAGCTACTGGAATGAAGTGTAACAAATGGCAGTCTGGAAGGTAGGAAAAGCTATTCTAATATTTACCCAGCAGCATGTTTTGGAAAATGTTGGCAACAACACAAAATGTATGCAGGTTGTATTTATTGGACTAAAACATGCAAAATCACCGGTATGGTCCTTTAAATAAAATTTTGAAAGCATATGTATTGTGCCGTCTAGTAACATCAGCAGAGAGACATTTGTCCAAAGTCTGAAGGACGGATTCATTCTAAGTGTAAAAGAAAGCAAAAAGACTGATTTTGTTGTAGGTCATTTGAACTTTGTATCGCTGAAACCAAACATGATAAATATCAATAGGAAGTAAGAAGGACGAAAGCAGAAATCACCTGCACACGAAACTGCACTTTGAAGAAACTGCTGATTCATTTCCTGTCTGCATTCTTAAAGAGAAGCCAAACCAAAGGGACCAGCATCCATGATACATGCCGTCACTAAATACAGGATTCATGTTTATCTGTGTCAGTGTTTTATTAGATTAACACTACTAACACTACTTTTACCATCTGGCAGCAAATGATCTGAGAAGAATGAGATGGTTTCTCATCTGCAGTCTGCTTGTTCTGCTTTCATCAGGAATGAAATGTTCCATTTGTTGAATTTACTCTTGGTTCAGGTTGGAGTCAGAAAACTACAACCACCATTTTGTCCAAATATCAAACAAACTTCAAGATAACATGAGGAAAAGCACACGTAGCTTCATATGATGTGAAGAAGACGTGGAATCATTCCTATGTTCACAGCGTTCTATGTTCCCCAGCTCTATATAGCACAATAGAGCACATAATGGGTTAGGGTTATTCTGTTAACACACACTTGATGTGTGTTAACAGAATATTGAACTGGGAACATAGAAACACTTCCGAAGACATGCTGCCTTCAGATGCCAAACAGGAGAATGAAGCTACATGCTGAGAACATACAAGCACACGCTAAGCTGAACAAGTGTTCATAGCTGTTGTTTGTCTAATTAAATTTTCATCACTTTGAGTTTTCATGCTGAGAGCTTTAATACGTCATCCATCATTAACAGAATCCATTTGATCTGATCATCAAAGGTGGAGTTTATTAATGTTAAACACACACCTCCATCTCTGCTGCTAATCAATCAGTACATCAATACATCAACAGAATGCTTTATGTTGGTTTAGCACCACAAAGGAAGCCTCGTCTGATGAAACCACAACGGTGTGAAAACACCTTTAACACTCTGTCTAAATAGAAAGTTCCCACTCTTACCTGGGATCGGTCTGTCCTGCTGAGCATCGTAGAGCATTCCCAGGGTGAAGGGACGACCCAGAGCGGCCACCACCAGGGTATCTGAAGACATGTCTTCAATCTGCAGAAAAACATCAGGCTAACTGTAAAAAGAGCAGAGCAGCATGTGGCGGTGTTCCACTCAGAGTGGATGTACTGGAGTCCAGTCAAACCAGCAGGAGCTCCCAGTGCAGCTCAGCTCAGCGTGTCCTCACCTCGTCAAGCTGCTCAGGTAAGCTGAGTTGTGGGAGTCTTCTTGACTTCCAGCTGGAGCTCCCAGTGTGATGATCAACGTGCTGCATGAACCTTTATATCCTGTCAGAGCCTCTCCTCCTGACTCCTCCCCCTGACACGCCTCCTGCACACCTGTCAGCTTTCCATAAACCTGCTGGACTTTGACTGACAGATCATGTCTCAGGGCCAGATTCAAACTGCTGCCCAGCTCAATTTGACTAATGTCTGATTTACATATTTTTATTTTGCATCGCCTCATGGAAAACATGTTTTTCAGAACGTCAACTACTATGATCATTTTTCAGAGGACGATAAATTAATAGAGCTGTCTTTGTCCACCAAGTTTTTACTACACATACTGTCAAAAAGTATTTCAGAGGCTAAAAGTCACTGCTTCACTAATTTCACTCCGTTAGCTTGTTCTGTCACAGAAAGTACAGCTAGCTAACGCGCCAGCTATGCTTGACTGAGTCAGCATCACTTCCTGTTTATTTTGTCTCAAATCAGCTGATTGGCTCTCCTCCTATGTGACTTTCTTTGTATTCACCAGGTGTTTTTGCTTCAGGTAGAGAAACTAATTTGTTGTGTTTCCACCTTTAGCTGTTAGCCTGTTAGCTTTAATTCATCAGATGCTAAGCTAATACTTTCAGACATGATTTAGTTTCTTCTTGTTTTAATGCATCAACACGTCATCACTACACAAAATCATCACTGTAATGTGACACATTTTTATCATAAAAGTTAAACGAGTATTATCGTGAATGACATGATATGGCACAGAAAATCTCCTGTGGTGAAAGAGGCTTCCAGTCAGTGGAGAGAGGAGTTAGCCTGGATGTAGCTTATTAGCAGCAGACAGAGAGGACAGGGTGGGTGTGGTGTGGTTGGAGTTTCTCTGTGGGAGTGGCTATGATGCTGCAGTCACTGCTGCTACTAGCTGATGATGAAGCTTAACCCTCTTTATTTCTCCTGCAGGGAGGCTGGAGAATCTTCTCCACGCCAGTTGACATATACCTGGATGGAACGTACAGGTGACCTGTGTTATTATGCTGCGTTCGACAGACCTCGGAAGTCGGACTTTTCCCAGTCAGAAGTTCCAACTTCTAACCTCAAACTGTTCCAGTCAAATGTAAACCAAAGAGCATAGCTGAACACCAATAAATACTGTAAGATTAAATAAACGGAGTAATAAATGCTAACTAAAGTAAAGTTAGATTACAGGACTGTTTGGTTGTGTTGTTTTACCATGATATTAATCACAGTAATAAACATCTGTGCAGAGAAGTAATATTCAAAACTTATTCACACTTACATCTCAATAACAAATAGTTATTATACACTGTGTAGATAGTTACCATGGTGATATATTTTGACTTTTTTATTGCAACGTCATTACGCATCATGTCACGTCATGTCAACATGATGCATTATTTTTTACTTTCACGTTAGAAAAAATACTTTCTTCTGCTGTTAGCTGATAATTTACATTGACAAAGCTCACTTCCACGGTGCTGCCATGTTGATGACATCATACTCATGAAGTTGGAGTTCATAATTTTGGTCCAAGTTTCCCAGTCGGAGCTCCAACTTCAAGTGCCGTTCCAACGCATTTTTCTATGTAGCAAATTGGTAAAATCTGAATTCCGAGGTCTGTTGAATGCAGCATTAGGTCCTCATTATTATCACGCGTGTCCTTTTGTTAAGGCCAATTGGAGAAATAAAAGTATGACATATGGCTAACCTTTCCTGTGTGTGTGTTTTATGTATGTCTTGTGTATATATACAGTATGTGTGTTGTGTGTGTGTGTGTGTGTGTGTGTGTGTGTACAAGCCTGTGGCTCCAACAACAAACCTGTTGTCAGTCTGTTCATGCTGCAGGTCAGAGCAGGAATGAAGATGAGTTTTTGGTTGATGTGATCCTGAGTTTAGATGTGTTGCAGCAGAGGAAATATTGATGAACTAGACTTAGCTGATGCAGGTAAACTGAATCACAGCCAGGAATGAATCATATACTTTCAGTTTTCTTGCACTTGCAGGTATAAATGAAAAACAGATTAATATATTTATAATGTTTTTCTTTCCTTGAGATAAATCATCGCATTCATCGGCTATGAAAATATCATCTTTTGATTCAGCTCAGGAATCTAGCCCGCCGCTTCCTGTTCCACAGCTCTCATTCAGACAACATGAAGCTTATATTCTGCTTTTACGTTTCACCACAGCCAGATGTCACCACTTCATCCTGTTTCCACATGATAATCAGTGGATGTTTTCATTTCTTATTGAATTAGAACTGGAACATTTTGTCATTGACACTGTATTTCTATTAGACTGTCACAGATTTCATGTTTGTGGTTAGATTTTGCTGAGTTCAGCTATCAGACTAAAACCAGGAACTTCTTAGCATTTGAAGGTCTCTCAGACAGAACAGGTGGGCTGATGGTTTTCAGACGCAGCTCTCTGAGTTTACAGTCAGCTGCTAAATTTCAACGTTTGTTTCCTCTGGGATCTTCTTCCTGCTGGCTGCAGAAAGGTTTTTTGGATATATGCATATCCATTCTGCCAATGTTTTCTATGGAAAGTCCCCAAAGAAGATTTTTATGACGTCAGCTTCATTTGGACGTCACCTTGCAACAACTTGCATATCACTTTTTTATAATTAGTTTTGTGCCGCACCAAGTTCCTGTTTATATCGTTATTTCAGCGTATCACGTGTTTCTGAGACAGAAAATCTGACATGATGTCTGTGGAAGTAATTACACATTTATACAATAATTAAAAGATTTTTACTGTTACCCTGGTGGTGGCCGCTCTGGGTCATCCCTTCACCCTGGGAATGCTCTACGATGCTCAGCAGGACAGACTGATCCCAGGTAAGAGTGGGAACTTTCTATTTAGACAGTGTTAAAGGTGTTTTCACACCTTTGTGGTTTCATCAGATGAGGCTTCCTTTGTGGTGCTAAACCAACATAAAGCATTCTGTTGATGTATTGATTGATTAGCAGCAGAGATGGAGGTGTGTGTTTAATGTTAATCAACTCCACCTTTGATGATTGGATCAAACGGATGCTGCTAAAGGTGCTAACACATCAGTCTTAGCTGTCATGTGTTCATCACATTAAGTGTGTGTTAACAGAATAACCCTAACCCGTTATGTGCTCTATTGTGCTATATAGAGCTNCACATTAAGTGTGTGTTAACAGAATAACCCTAACCCGTTATGTGCTCTATTGTGCTATATAGAGCTGAGGAACATAGGACCCTGGGAACATAGGAATGATTCCACGTCTTCTTCACATCATATGAAGCTACATGTGCTTTTCCACACATTATCTTGAAGTTTGTTTGATATTTGGACAAAATGGTGGTTGTAGTTTTCTGACTCCAAGCTGAACCGAGAGTAAATTCAACAAATGGAACATTTCATTCCTGATGAAAGCAGAACAAGCAGACTGCAGATGAGANAGAGTAAATTCAACAAATGGAACATTTCATTCCTGATGAAAGCAGAACAAGCAGACTGCAGATGAGAAACCATCTCATTCTTCTCAGATCATTTGCTGCCAGATGGTAAAAGTAGTGTTAGTAGTGTTAATCTAATAAAACACTGACACAGATAAACATGAATCCTGTATTTAGTGATGGCATGTATCATGGATGCTGGTCCCTTTGGTTTGGCTTCTCTTTAAGAATGCAGACAGGAAATGAATCAGCAGTTTCTTCAAAGTGCAGTTNCTTTGGTTTGGCTTCTCTTTAAGAATGCAGACAGGAAATGAATCAGCAGTTTCTTCAAAGTGCAGTTGAGTGTGCGGGAGCCTCATTTATAAAACATTGCATGGAATCCATACTAAAAGTTTACGTATTCTGTAAAGAGGGAAATGGCATACGCACAAAAATATTCAGATTTATAAAACCACGTGAATGCACGACTTCACAATATTTCTCCTTTATAAATCACAACCAGCTTGGAAGTGTGTGCACATTAAAAAGCTCATATCCCACCATGACACACCCACAATTTACCATAAATGATCCATGCAAAGGTATTTGTGAACATGTGCATACTGATCTACATATAAATGAGTTTGTATGTCGTTATGCTTTAGAGAGAATGGAGACTTCTGATTGGTAGATCAAGAAAAAAATCATGAGGCAGAATTGCAGGTATTGTGGATGAGGAGAAATCAGGAAAATGTTAGATTTGGAGCCTCAGCAGCAACAATCACAGCATGCTGCAGCGGGAAATGAGTCACCTTAATATTAAATCATTTAGAATTTAGATTTAGACTGAATGAAAAGTTTGTCAGACTAAAGGCGGATGCCAGAAGGCACAGCGCTGCATAAAGGATGAGACACTGACCTACAGGTGAATCTGGTAAATCCTTTTAGATGTTGTTTAGATGCTTTATTTTCATAAATGTCACGTCAGCAGCTCTGTGCACACTGAGTGTGTCTGAGCCGCTCTTTGAGGGTTTAAAACAGAGACAGGAGGAGGAGGAGGAGGAGTGATGCTGCCAGCTACAGGTTATAACCACAGAATCACATTCAAATAAAAATAAACATTAACAGCTGTCTGTTATGATCAGTGGAAAATCAGAGAGATCTGTCACGATCAGATTATTAATTCTGTTGTTTCGGAGCACCTTTACGCACCATCATTGCTTAAAATGTGAAAAATCGGAGGAATTGATCCACATGTTTGAAGATCCACACTAACAGTCACATGGGTTCAGATTATTAGCCTGCATGGGCAGGATGTGTTTTGAAGTATTAGCTTAAACAGACGTTCTGTCGGTTTGATTCAGTGGAACAACTTTGTGTGTGAAGAATCATTGAGAAATCTTTTTTCTGCTTTTCCATCTGCATCGCCAAATCCTCTGCCTTTCCAAAACGTGTGTACACATGGTGGAGTTTCTATGCAGGTGAGCAAATTCTCCTGTCAAATTTGTTTTTAGAAATCCCAAATTTTGCGTGGGAAGTGGAGTATGCCACTTTCAAGCCCCGTTTTGTGCGTACGCAATGGTTATAAATGAGGCCCCAGATGATTTCTGCTTTAGTCCTTCTTACTTCCTGTTGATATTTATCATGTTTGGTATCAGCGATGCAAAGTTCAAATGACCTACAACAAAATCAGTCTTTTTGCTTTCTTTTACACTTAGAATGAATCTGTCCTTCAGACTTTGGACAAATGTCTCTCTGCTGATGTTTTGTCTCTCTTCTGACATTTTCCTGCATGATTTTATTTAAAGGACCATAAAGGACCATACCAGTGATTTTGCATGTTTTCGCCCAATAAGTACAACTTCCGTATGTCTTTTTTAAATTTAGTTTTATGCCGCACCAAGTTCCTGTTTATATAGTTATTTCAGCGTATCACGTGTTTCTGAGACAGAAAAACTGACATGACGTCTGTGGAAGTAATTACATTACAATGATTTTTACTGTTAATTTCAAAATAGAGAGACTCTGAGTGGAACACCGCCACATGCTGCTCTGCTCTTTTTACAGTTAGCCTGATGTTTTTCTGCAGATTGAAGACATGTCTTCAGATACCCTGGTGGTGGCCGCTCTGGGTCGTCCCTTTACCCTGGGAATGCTCTACGATGCTCAGCAGGACAGACCGATCCCAGGTAAGAGTGGGAACTTTCTATTTAGACAGAGTGTTAAAGGTGTTTTCACACCGTTGTGGTTTCATCAGACAAGGCTTCCTTTGTGGTGCTAAACCAACATAAAGCATTCTGTTGATGTATTGATGTACTGATTGATTAGCAGCAGAGATGGAGGTGTGTGTTTAACATTAATAAACTCCACCTTTGANTGATGTACTGATTGATTAGCAGCAGAGATGGAGGTGTGTGTTTAACATTAATAAACTCCACCTTTGACGATCAGATCAAACAGATGCTGTTAAAAGTGCTAACACATCAATCTTAGCTATCATGTGTTCATCTGAACATGTGTTCAGGTTAACGTGTGCTTGTATGTTCTTAGTATGTTGTCCATTCTCCATGTTGCTCCATTCTCCTGTTTTTTTGTATTCTCTTAACACACATTTAATGTGTGTTAACAGAGTAACCCTAGCCCTAACCCATTATGTGCTCTATTGTGATTGAGACAGAGACAGACAGAGAGAGAGCCAGCAAGAGACAAACAGACAGTGAGAGATAGTGAGAGAGAGAGAGAGAGAGAGAGAATTTTTTTTTTAATTTTAACAGATCTTTATTTACAATATGTTCACCTTTAAGAAAACATTATACATCTACATACAGTCTGTACAATGGTCTAATTATTTACATCAACACATGTCCCAAGACCAGCTCATCCTCTAACACAGAGCACAACACGTCTACATGACCTCCAACCCCCCNCCCCCCCCCCCCCCCCCCCTTGACTCCAGACCAGCTGGAAGCCTTCCAAGTCTTGAACGTTCTTATAAAAAACAAAATCCAACGACATTTTTGACTTCAACATTTTTACCAACAACATCTCCACATCAGTATTCAGATTTCGCTCCACCTTCCTCTTCCTGCTGACGTAGACGGCCATCTTAGCCTGACCCAGAATGAAATTTACCTGCTGGCCTGTGTGTCTTTGCTGCCTGCTGAAACTAAAACCACCAATAAAAATCTGTTCAGAGAAGACCTGACCAAAAGCACTGAAAACCCTCTGTAACAGAACAAACAGCAATGATAAACGTGAACATTGTAAAAAACAGTGAAACACGGTTTCTTTGTGCTCACAGAAAGGACATGTGTTGCTTACAGATGGATTTCAAACAGAAGTGAATGGCTGCAGCACCGTGCAGGATCCTCCACTGTAAGTCTGCATGTTTTTTAGTCAGAGGAGGTTTATACAGAGTCCTCCAGACTGGTTTAAAATCAGGACAGTCAACAAAAAAGTCTCTCCAAACCGTGTCCTTATGGCTGTTTAGTTTAGATCTGTTCAGAGTTTTTACCAATAGTTTATAAAAAGTCTTTCCTGTGGTTTCACTTAAAGAAACACTCACATCATTTTCACATTTTAAAAAAAGAACAGATCCACATTTAACCTCAGTTCTGGAAAAGGGTCTTTATCATCAGGCTGAAGGAGGCTGTTATGAAAGACCTTCAGCATCCCACAGCCAGTAAGCTTTGTTGTGATTGGTCAGTCACGGTAATCAGCTGCTGAAATAAATATCATGTTTACTGGTATGAGGTTTATTTTAAGGAAATCACAGGAATACTATGACAATACCCAGAAAAGCAGGTAATTTGCTAAACAAATACAATGATGGAACAATATGCGGGTTTCTTTAAAAATCTAAAATTTCTAATTTCTCTCTCTCACCTGCTAGCACTGCTCAGTAAACAACGCTACAGCGCCACCTTGTGACCGCTTTGTGAAACTGAATAGATGACAATTTAAAAACTCACCGTCATCATTTCTGTTGTCTTAGAATAATATGGGTTACATGTGTGTTTCTGATGTGTGTTTGTGATACATGTTTGTAATGCATGTGGATCACAGACATGGAAGACATGGATCTTTATGCATTTACATGTGAGTTGGTCTTAGCATCGTGCACGTGTGTAGACACATGCACGATGCACGTGTGTAGGCACATGCACATTTAATTGTTTTCATTGATTTATTTATTTATATGGGACAATGCACATTAATTAACACTGACAATAAAATATTGCCAATATAAATGTGCCAGGGTTAGCTAAACAGCTAATTTGCACCGTAACACATTTCTCGAAATGAGTTTCATTTCATGTGACATGATACACATGGAGGAAGCAGCTCTGCTTCTTCTGACTCTCAGGTGTTCTCACCTGACAAAGCAGATCTAACAGCTCATAACCGCCACATCAAAGCTTCCATGAGGCGATGCAAAATAAAAATATGTAAATCAGACATTAGTCAAATTGAGCTGGGCAGCAGTNTTCCATGAGGCGATGCAAAATAAAAATATGTAAATCAGACATTAGTCAAATTGAGCTGGGCAGCAGTTTGAATCTGGCCCTGAGACATGATCTGTCAGTCAAAGTCCAGCAGGTTTATGGAAAGCTGACAGGTGTGCAGGAGGCGTGTCAGGGGGAGGAGTCAGGAGGAGAGGCTCTGACAGGATATAAAGGTTCATGCAGCACGTTGATCATCACACTGGGAGCTCCAGCTGGAAGTCAAGAAGACTCCCACAACTCAGCTTACCTGAGCAGCTTGACGAGGTGAGGACACGCTGAGCTGAGCTGCACTGGGAGCTCCTGCTGGTTTGACTGGACTCCAGTACATCCACTCTGAGTGGAACACCGCCACATGCTGCTCTGCTCTTTTTACAGTTAGCCTGATGTTTTTCTGCAGATTGAAGACATGTCTTCAGATACCCTGGTGGTGGCCGCTCTGGGTCGTCCCTTCACCCTGGGAATGCTCTACGATGGTTTGAGGGATAAATTGGTCCCAGGTAAGTGTGGAAAGAATGAATGAATGAAAGAATGAATGAATGAATGAATGAATGAAACCTTTATTGTCCCTTTCACACCTAGAGAAGGTGGTGATTTTAGTAGATTCAGTCAGATGGGGTTTGGTTCATTGGGCAAGGCTGAACATAACAATGACGATGCATTCGCTGCGTGCTGTTACTATGAACCAAACTAGTTCTTAAGCAACTACAAGGAGCTCCATTGATGTATTGATGTATTGATTGATTAGCAGCAGAGATGTAAGTGTGTGTGTTTAAGGTTAAGTAAACCACCTTTGATGATCAAATCAAACAGATGGAAACATCAATCTTAGCTAACACGTGTTCAGGGTTAGCATGTGTTTGTATGTGTTTGTATGTTCAGCACGTCTTCTTCAAATCATGTGAAGTAACGTGGTTTTCACACCCTGTCTTGAAATCAGATTCAGCTTCTAATTTGTTTTATCTTCTGCACCAAATGAACACATGGCAGTTCTGTCTTTGTTCCATGTAGGAAGTACAGTAAACTTCTCCCGATTTTGATTTTGTGGCTCTGCCCTCAGATGTTTCTGACCAATGAGCAGAACAGGCCTTCTCACCTGACTTTTTGATATCATAACATCATGTGGAAATTTTTCAGTGTGAAACCAAACAGCACCATGGAAGTAAAGCCACAGGTAGCAGCTTAGTCTCTGATTCAGAATAAAGCAAATGAACTGTGTCTGATAAACACGGTGGCTGTGAAGTGCAAAACACAAAGTACAAAACACATTTACATATAAGAAAACATTTTTACAATTTAGAAAACACTTTTACAAATCGGAAACACTTTAACATTTAACTAAACGGAAAAGGTAGGGACAAAGATTCTTTGTGATTGGACAGTACCCATGTCAGTTACTTTTTTTTTAAAAGAACTGAAAGAAAAAATAGGAAAACATCCTCCTCATCCTCTCTGTTGTTGCAGGAGTAGCAACAATAGAGGATGTTTTAAAACTTGGCTTAAAACTTATGTGCAACACTTCAGAGAAGTTATACAGTAATATATATACACTTCCACATAGTTCCTTTGAAAAAAAGTAACTGACGTGCTGTCCAATCACAAACAAGAATGTTTGCCCCTACCTTTTTCGTTTCGTCAAATGTTAAAATTATAAAGTGTTTTCTAAATTGTGAAAGTTTTATTTTAATTGCAAAAGTGTTTTTAAAATTGTAAAAGTGTTTTCTAATTGAAAAAGTGTTTTCTAAATTGTAAAAATGTTGTGAATTTGTTAAAGTGTTTTCTAAATTGAAGAAGTGTTTTCAAAATTTTACGTGTTTGTAAATGTGATTTTGTAAATGTGTTTTGCACTTTGTGTTTGTGTTTTGCACTTCACAACCACGGTAGATAACAGCTTTAAGGGTTTTTTTGTTTTTTTTTGTTTTTTTGTTCTTTAGGTCAGGGGTGTCAAACTCAATCACAGAGGGGCCAAAATTAAAAATTGGGTCCAAGTCGAGGGCCAAACAGGGTCAGCCTTTATTAAAACAGACTTAAATTAGCCTCGTTTTCATCAGAGGTTATGACAAATTATTCATACACTAATATGAACTACACTTTAACCACCAACACATCTATAGAATTCAGAACAAACCAGAGGTATGAAAAAACAGACAAATGACAGATCAAATTCAGCATAAATAACATTTTTTTATGTCTTCCTCTCTATCAGCAGTGTTTCTGACTCATTTCCTATGAAAAAAGTTTTATCACAGGCATCACTAATAATCAGAAAATTGTGATTTTTCTCAAAGGAAATCTAAAATCACTCTTGGTTTTACATTAACAACTTCAACAAGCAAAATGAAAATCTTCTTCTTCTTTTCCTTTCGGCTTTCCCTTCAGGGGTCACCACAGCGAATCATCTGCCTCCATCTAACCCTATCCTCTGCCTCCTCTTCTCTCACACCAACTAACTTCATGTCCTCTTTCACTACATCCATAAATCTCCTCTTTGGTCTTCCTCTAGGCCTCCTGCCTGGCAGTTCCAACCTCAGCATCCTTCTACCGATATGTTCACTATCCCTCCTCTGTACATGTCCAAACCATCTCAGTCTGGCCTCTCTGACTTTATCTCCAAAACATCTAACATGCGCTGTCCCTCTGATGTACTCGTTCCTGATCCTATCCATCCTCGTCACTCCCAAAGAGAACCTCAGCATTTTAGTCTCTGCTACCTCTAGCTCTGCCTCCTGTCTTTTCCTCAGTGCCACTGTCTCTAAGCCATACAACATCGCTGGTCTCACCACCGTTTAATGAAAATGAAAATGAAAATAATATTTTAAATATGATCATGCCTTCTTATGTTATATTCTTTAATTTTGACCACATCAGCTCTGCTAACAGGCTAACAGGTTTATCTCTAATGACAGTAAACAGCTTCTCTAACTCCTCCTGTGCTGAAAGCCTGTTTTCAGATCCATCTTTCCTTTGGCTGTTTCTTCCAGGCTAGCTTAAAGTTCATTAAAAGTGACTGGATGGCCATGGAGGGGAGGAGAGCTGGAGCTTCAGGTGTTGATTGATACGCTGGCTGTTGCAGTGCATTTTGGGATTTGTAGTATCCATAATGTGCGCACTATATACTGGCGGGCCAGTTATTATAGAGATTAGATATTATCTCGCAGGCCACATATAACTGTGCCGCAGGCCACATCTGGCCCGCAGGCCTTGAGTTTGACATATGTGCTTTAGGTGATCTTTCTTGGCTTAAACTACATTAGAATAAGGTCAATTCTTGTCATCATCGTGTAATTACAGCAGGGCTTTCCAAACCTTTTCTGTCACAACCCCTTTGAAACAAAACTGCCATGGAAATTCTGTTATTGTTGCAAATTATTTGCAAATAAAATTGGTTTCATTCATTTTTGAGAAGTTGAATTATTTTTCTCCTTTATTTAAGAATGAGATGTTTAGTGAAAGTAGCCCAGGTTGTCCCATGTGGACATTATTACTGCTGTATGTTGACTCATACTGTGAAGGTCTCAGTCTGACACAGCACACATGAGGTTTGTGCTTTGAGGTTGTTGCTGAGGTTAAACTCCGATCTTCTGGTTTCTCAGACATACTACTTGGTTCAAGAGGTTTCAGAAGCACTGGCTCAGCTGCTTCAGTTAATGACCTAAACGCTCTTCCAGCATTTTCTGTGTTAACACATGGCTGCTGTGTTTGACTTTTGGCTACAGGTGTCACACTGTGGGATGAAACAATTCTGTCTGAAAACACAGATGAGAGCCGTCAGTCCAGCAGTACATTTGAAGTCACTGCATCAGACACCACCAAAGCCAAGTCCACCATGCTGAACGTCGAGGCCTCTCTGAAAGCCAGCTTCCTGTGTGGCCTGGTTGAAGTTGAAGGATCTGCCAAGTATCTGAACAATAAGAAGAGCTCTCGGAATCAGAGCAGAGTCACGCTTCAGTACAAAGTCACCACCAGCTTCAAACAGCTGCTGACTAACATTAATACCAAGGGCATGCAGAACACACATATTCTGGACAAACAAATGGCCACACACGTGGTGATGGGCATCCTTTATGGGGCCAACGCTTTCTTTGTGTTTGACAGTGAGAAGGTAGAGGCCACCCAGGTTCAAGACATCCAGGGCAGCATGCAAGCAGCGATAAAGAAGATTCCCACAGCTGGAGTAGAGGGCGGCGCTTCTGTCCAGCTGACGACGGAGGAACAAGCCATAACCAACAAGTTCTCCTGTAGATTTCACGGAGATTTCGTCCTTGACAGCAACCCGACAACTTTTAAAGATGCAATTGTGACCTATCAGCAGCTTCCGCAGCTACTGGGAAAAGATGGAGAGAACACTGTGCCAGTGAAGGTCTGGCTGATGCCTTTGACGCATTTTTATTCTCGTGCTGCTGTGCTGGTCAGTGACATCACCACTGGAATATTGAGAAAGGCTCAGAATGCTCTAGAAGACATCGATGTCATACTAATGAGATGCAATGACTGCCTGGATGACAAAGCAGCACATGGCTTTCCAGAGATTGAGTCAAAGATAAAAGATTTTAAGCGACTCACCAGAGATTACAGCATAATCCTTCAACAAGACATTTCTGAGATTCTTCCAGAAATACAGAAGGGCACAAAAGAAATGTCTGCTTTAAATGACATTTTTGAAAAAAGGAACATGTCGCCATTCAGCCATGAAAGCCTGGGCGAGTGGATGGATGCTGCAGAGAGAGAAGACAACGTCTTCCAGGTCTGCTTGAACATGATGGAGGGGATAAAGGTCGTCAAAAGCAGGAGTGAGCTGGACAGAAATATTTTTGGATCACACGTGAAGGAAGCGGTATGCTTTGTTTTTACCGCCGTCAAAGAGAAAGACCCCTTCCTCTCAGTGCTCTCTGATTACTTATGTGACTACAAATCAGGAAACACGAAGGAATTTGACCTACCAACGTATAACCAGTGGTACTTCTCAAAGGAAGACGTGGCTGCGGTAAGAGAAAAAGCCAGAGTTTTTAGCGAATTTGCTAAGAATGTGAAGGACAACAAAGACGTCCTTTGCCTGGTTGCAGCTGTCCCAAATGACAAACACAAAGGAGCCGCCATCTACTACTACAAGGAGGGCTTCCTGTCCAATGAGCACTTCTCCGTGCCCCATGTCCCCGCCGTGGACACCATCACAGACAGGGCCCTTCTGCTTTGGTGTAAGTTCTTTCAGCCATTTTTATGTATTACAATATATATACAGTGCCATGAAAAAGTATTGGCAACCTCAGGTCCAGGCATTATTTATTTAATTTTTATTCAAGTTGCAAACAGTAGGGTTGTCATAATTTAAACAAACATTCAAATGTTCAAAACAAACATATGTACAAGTGCAAATTGCTATACCTTAACAAAAAAAGTGCACAAAACAACTTTAGTTCAAAAAGCCGTGTGAAAAAGTATTGGCACCCTATAGGAGATAGTCCCCAAAAATGGAGCATGTCTTAACAATAAAATGGCAAGAAGTGTTCTTTAACAAAAAAGCTTCACTGAATTAACATGCAACATGTCCCTTTGCAATAGGCAAATCTTATGATGCTGGAAAACAGCTCATTTTGAATCTTAGTTCCATGTGCAAAAGCAGAGTCAATGGCGAAACAAAAAGAACTGTCTAGTGATCTGAGAGAGACAGTAATTGCTTCTCATCAGTCTGGAAATGGGTACAAAGTAATTTCAAAGATACTGGATATACCTGTATCCACTGTCAGAGTAATTATTAAAAAGTATGAACAGCAAGGTACAACTGCATCACTTCCTCAATCTGGTCGCCCAAAGAAAATTTCAAGCAGAGCAGAGAGAAATACGCTCAAGAACATTGCCGCTAACCCTAGACTAACATCTAAAGACATCCAGAAGTCTCTTGCAGCTGCTGATGTTCATGTTCATGACAGCACAGTGAGGAAACTACTCAGCAAAAATGGGATTCATGGACGTGTTGCCAGGAAGAAGCCACTCCTTTCAAAAAAGAATATTGCCGCTTGGCTACAATTTGCGAAAGAGTACATTGGAAAACCTGAAGCATTCTGGAGGTCAATTTTGTGGTCAGACGAATCAAAAATTGAATTTTTTGGCAGAAATGAAAATTGCTATGTCTGGAGGAAAGCCAACACTGCATTTCTGAAAAAGAACCTGGTTCCGACTGTAAAACACGGTGGTGGGAGTATTCTCGTTTAGGCCTGTTTTGCTGCAGGAGGGCCTGGAAACCTTACAGTCATTGACGGCTTGATGAATTCATCTGTCTATCAAAGCATATTAGATGAACATGTCAAGACCTCTGCCAGAAAGCTTTACCTGGGTACCAAGGATACCTGGGATACTACAACAAGACAATGATCCGAAGCATTCCAGCAAGACGACAGTGGAAAGGCTGCAGAAGAAAAGAATAAAAGTTCTCCCATGGCCCAGTCAGAGCCCAGACTTGAACCCAATCGAGATGCTGTGGCGAGATCTCAAGGCAGCTGTTCACCAAAGGAAGCCATCCAACCTAACTCAGCTGAAGCAGTACTGTGTGGAAGAATGGGCAAAAATTTCTCCTTCTCGATGTGAAAAACTAATCAGTGGTTACAAGAAACGGCTTGAAGAGGTTATTCTTGCAAAAGGAGGTGCAACAAGTTACTAATACTAACTGGGTGCCAATACTTTTCACACCGCTTTTTGAACTAAAGTTGTTTTGTGCACTTTTCTTGTTAAGGTATAGCAATTTGCACTTGTACATATGTTTGTTTTGAACATTTGACTGTTAGTTTAAGTTATGACAACCCTATTGTTTGCAACTTGAATAAAAATTCAATAAATAATGCCTGGACCTGAGGGTGCCTATATGTATGTGTGTATATATACATATATTCTGTCTGCATATATAGTTGTGGTATATGCCAAGATTGGCACAACCATTTTTTTTATATATATGCAGTTTAATCTAGCAACAGACAGATAATATACTGTATAGTGCATAGGTTAAAAAAAAAAAGAAAAAAGAAAAAAAGAAAAAAGTATTACAATATATTTTGACATTTTACAACATTTATAAAAATATATTTCGATTTAATTCCTTGTAAGCTATTTATTAAGAGCATGATTTTGCATGTTTGAGCCTAATAAGTACAACCCGCATTACACATTACTGCCAATTTCCAAAATATAAAACTGGAATAGTAATATTAAAATAGTTTTACTGTGCTTGAGATAAGTAAAATAAGTAATCCATCACTGTCAACTACACATCACTCTTATTTTTTCATCTAAATTTTAATTTAACTGATCCAACACAGAGCTACACAGAACAAAATGTATGTCTCTGCCAGGGAAAATAGTCCCAGTGGACGACAGCTTTTACTGAGAAATTAAAACAGCCGTGTCTTATACATTCAGACATACATGTTATCAGGTGAAACATTGAATTTTAAGGTGGTTGTATCACATAAACTTCTGATTTTGAAAGATTAGAAGCTAACACAACAACTAAAATGCAGTTTTATGTTTTGGAAAAAATATTTTACAGTGACAAAACGTGTAGTTTTAATTAGGTTCAAACATGAAAATCACCAGCATGCTCCTTTACCAAAGTGATGATGATGACACGAATAATGTCATCACCAAAACAGAATATTATATCATTGTATTTGTATGAATCTGTGCATTGCTATGAGAAGAAGAAGAAGATGCTGATGATGATGATGATTAGTAAAAGGCTGTGTGTTGATCTTTCCATCAGATTCCCGTCAACTCACCTTGAATCCAAAAACAGCACACAAGTCACTTAGTCTGAGTAATGGCAACAAAAAGGCAATGGCTGGGAAGGACCAGTGGTACCGTGACAGCCCTGAGCGCTTCGATTGCTTCCGTGCCGTTCTGTGCCAGCAGGCGCTGTCTGAGCGCACATACTGGGAGGTCGACTGCAGCCAGGCTGTGGAACTCGGTGTCGCTTACAAAAGCATAGGCAGGAAAGGCTGGGGTAAGGGGAGCGTCATGGGGCGAAACCTCAAGTCTTGGTCTTTCGGTGTAGCTAACGGTATGTTCATGTCTAATTACGGCAACTCGCAGTTAGCCGTACAACTGATGAAGAGCTTCAAGCGGGTGGGCGTGTTTCTGGACTGGTACGCTGGTACGCTGTCCTACTATGACGTTAGCGATAACACTCTGACACACTTCTTCACCTTCAAAATCAAATTCACTGAGCCGGTTTATCCCGGATTCATAATCGGAACCAGGGATTACGTAGCTATTGTGTAAAGTTGATTAGGATCAGAATGCCACGCACTCACACACACACACACACACACACGCAGTGATAAAGGCTGTTTAATCTTGGCTCTGGCTGGACAGGTTGTCATGGTAATAGTGTGTATAGAATTCAGATTTATCTGCTTTTTGTGAATCAGCAGCTGAAATCAAACGTTCTGTCCACGTCTCGTTAAACATGAAGCAGTAGATCTGAGAATTTCTGGCCACATTTGGAGATTTATTCTTCAGTCTCAGACACTGCTGACCTCTGACCTCTGTCACCTGATCATTATTGATAGAAAATCTGCCTTTACTGAGGTGGATTGTCTGTCCTGCCTCTCAGCCAGACTCGTGCTGAGACAGACTTCATCAAACTACTTAAAGTCCAAAGGCTGCTGAACTCTTCATCATATAACGTGACAGAAATGAGGATGAGATCATAGAAGAGCCTTAAACACGCCACACACACAGTTTGAGCTTTCTTTGCATAGTGCTACACTAGAAACACGTTGGCTTTATTAACCTGACATAAGTTTAGAGCCTCTGCTGGAATCGATGCAGAAGTGTTTGTAGTGNGTTGGCTTTATTAACCTGACATAAGTTTAGAGCCTCTGCTGGAATCGATGCAGAAGTGTTTGTAGTGTTAACGTGCAGGTGAAGTTTGGAGATAGAAAAGTCTAGAACGCTCTTTGTTTGTGCGGCATCAAAGACTCTTCGTGTCACATGATTCTGTGGGTGGAACTGAGATTCATAAAGGAATTTGCAGCAGAGAGCTGCATGGATGAGCTGATCAACGAGCTTGACTTTAGTAGTGACAGTAGTACTAATCTTAAATAAAGAGGAGGAGGCTGGTTTGTTTATGGGTTCAGTTCCTGTTGTTTTTCTTTTTTNCTAATCTTAAATAAAGAGGAGGAGGCTGGTTTGTTTATGGGTTCAGTTCCTGTTGTTTTTCTTTTTTCAGAATGATCTCAGGGTTCTTTTACTTCATGCGTAATAGTACGACTGTCCTTTAAAAAGACAAATGAGTAGGAGGCACGCTCAGCCAATCTCTGCTGCTCCCTTTGCTAAGCCAGACTCCATGTGACCAGTCTGCCTTCTGAGGAGGAGGAGGAAGATCTTCATCTTTATGTTCANAAGCCAGACTCCATGTGACCAGTCTGCCTTCTGAGGAGGAGGAGGAAGATCTTCATCTTTATGTTCAACATATGCACAACATGTGTTTCTATGGTAACAGCTGATCATACGTTTTGTTCATCAATAAAGTGGAGATCTGAGCTGAACTCTGACACTGTTTGTCCTTTTCACTAGTGACGTAAAGGACATTTAATTGTCCTTTATGAGGATTACAAAAGCATAGACGGTTTATAAGAGAACACAGAGACAGAGGACAGTGTGGACATAGTCACACTTTGTATTCAGGCTCTTCCTGGACTCAAACAATAAAAATGATGAATAATAATGAGCTGAAGGTAGAAATACTTTGACACAATCTTCAAAAAATACACACACATACACACACACACACACACAAGCTGCTCTGCCTGCAGGAAACAGCAATGGACAGAGAGGGACGTAACAAGAAGCAGAAACAGACAAACACAGAGAAAAGGAGACGTGGTAGTCTATATATACTGTATATAAAACCTAGAAGCATGGATTCAGAATATTCCACATCTTTGATCTTTCTCCACGGCTTCATAATAAAGAAAGAAGCAAAACAACATCCACAACATTACAACACACCTGCAGTACTACTACCTACTAAGTAGGAACAAGTTTGCAGGTAGTATTTATTGGGCTGAAACATGCAGGAAGAAAAATCACTGGTATGTTCCTTGAAGTCTTGTTTAGCTAAGTTATGTTCAACTCTGGTTATCCTAAAAATAGAAACAGCAGCCAGAGGAAAAGTCTGGGATTCGTCCTCTGGGGATAACAAATGTGTGTTGCATGTTTAATTAGGTCCATAAATATTTGGACATAGAGAAAGTTATTGTTATTTTAGCTTTTTACCAACAAATATTGGAGTTGAAGTTACGTAATGATTGAGCTTAAACTGCAGGCTGCCAGCTTTAATTTGAGATTACATCCAAATTTGGTGAATGGTTTAGAATTATAGCACTTTTTATATGTAGTCCCCTCAGGTGGACATTGACTGACAAGCTGTTTCATGGCCAGGTGTGGGCTATTCCCTTGTTGTTTCATTAACAGTTAAGCAGGTAAAATACTGCATTTGACAGACCTGGGCATTCGAATTTTTCCCAGTTGGAAGTTCCAACTTCTGACCTCAAACCGTTCCAGTCAAATATAAACAAAAAATCATGGCTGAACACCAATAAATACTGTAAGATTAAATAAACTTAGTAATAAATGCTAACTAAAGTAAAGTTAGACTACAGGGCTGTTTGGTTGTGTTGTGTTACAGTGATATTAATTACTGTGGGTATTAAACATTTATGCAGAGAAGTAATCTGAAATTATTTACACTTAACGTATCAATGGCAAACAGTTATTATACACTATAGTTAGCTAACTTGGAGATATATTCTGTCCTTTTTATTTCAATTTCACATAAGAAAAATACTTTATTTGCCTTTTAGCTGATCATTTCCATTCATACAGCTCACTTGGGTGCTGCCATGTTGAGTGACATCATACTCATGAAGTCGAGGTAGATAATTTTGGTCCAAGTTTCCCAGTTGGAGCTCCAACTTTAAATGCCATTCCAACGCATTTTTCCAAGAAGAAAGTTGGAAAAATCTGAGTTCCGAAGTCTGTCAAATGCAGCAAAAGGCCTGGAGTTGATTCCAAGTGTGGAATTTGTATTTGGAAGCTGTTTCTTTGAACTTTCAATATGAGGTCCAAAGAGCTGTCATGCAAGTAAAGCGGGCCATCATTTGGCTGAAAAAACAAAACCAACACATCAGAGAGATAGCAGAAACATTAGGAGTGGCCTAATCAACAATTTGGTATTCTTCTTAAAAATTCTTAAAAAAAAAAAAAAAAAAAAGAAGGAACACATGGGTGAGCTCAGCAACCCCAAATGGCCACGGAGATCGCAGAATTCTTTATTTGGTCAAGAAAACCCCCTTCACACCCCTTCTTAGCCAATTCAAGAACACTCTCCAGGAAGTAGGCGCATCATTGTCAAAGTCTACAATCAAGAGACAACTTCATGAAAACAAACTCAGCAGGTTTACCACAAGGTGCAAACCATCGGTAACACTCAAGAATAGGAAGGCCAGGTTGGACTTTACCAGAAAGCCTGCCAAGTTCTGGAACAATATTCTTTGGACAGAGATCAACTTGTACCAGAATGATGGGAAGAGAAGAGTATGGAGAAGGAAAGGAACAGTTCATGATCTGAAGGGCACCACATCATCTGTCAAACATGATGGAGGCAGTGTTATGGCATGGCCATGTATGGCTGCCAATGGAACTGGGTCACTAGTATTTTATTGATGATACGAGTGATGACAGAAGCAGCAGGATGAATGCTGAAGCAGTTAGGGATTTGCTATCTGCTCAGATTAAGCCAAATGCTGCAAAACTGATAGGACAGCGCTTCACAGTACAGATGGACAGTGACCCAAAACATACTGTGAAAAGCAACCCAAGAGCTTTTCAAGGCAAAGAAGAGGAATATTCTTCAATGGGCCGAGTCAGTCACCTGACCTCAACCCAACTGAACATGCATTTCACTTGCTGAAGACAAAACTGAAGGCAGAAAGACCCACGAACTGAAGACAGCTGTAATAAAAGCCTGGCAAAGGGAAGAAAGGAGGAAACCCAGCATTTGGTGATGTCCATGGATTCCAGACTTCAGGCAATCATTGACTACAAAATATTTTCAACCAACTGTTGAAAGTGATCATTATATTTATGATTATGTTAGTTTGTCCAATTAGTTTTGAGCCCCTGAAAATGGTGGGACTATGTATAAAAATGGCTGTAACTCCTAAAAGGTTGATACGATATTTTTGTTAAACCCCTTGAATTAAAGCTGAAAGTCTACACTTCAATCACATCTTGATTGCTTCATTTCAAATCTGTGGTGATGTACAGAGCCAAAATTATGAAAATTGTGTCACTGTCCAAATATTTATAGACCTAACTGTAAATTTCATGCAGATTAAATTTCATCATCTTCATGTAAATCTCATCTAACGGTTCTCAAGGTGCTTCACCACAGACAGAACAGACCAACACTGCCATTCCATGAGCATGGCTAAAACCCACAACCCCCCACACCATAAACACACCAAAACACTTCAGCTCTTTGCTGACTTTCTCTTTTATTGTCATTGTACAGCCAATGATAATTCAGATTCAACACGTATGTGCATTATTGCTATCTTTGTAGGTGCGAGCTCAAGCTGCTGCTGGTTCTCTATTTGAGTGGACGAATCAACCAGGCGCTGAACTTCAGGGAGTAGTTAAGTGACTTCCAACTGGACCAGGCCACTCCCACAGCGGGCTTGGCATCATACCCGTAGCGATAAACTCCATTGGGGTTTGTCCAGTGACATTGTGTGTACTAGAACGCTCCGATGAACTCCCTGGCACAGTTTCTGTTGGGTGCAATATCGTGATCTTTATCGTAGGTGGAGAACTGCATTCCGTTGTGATGTGTCAGGGAGTCTCCTATAGAAACAGGAGACCCAAAATGTACAATCACAACACCACCTCTGACATCAAGATTATCACTAACTACTGTCACATTAGTTATACTATTAGTGTGTGGTGTAGTGCCAGAAGTTCAGTCACTTTGACTATATGGATAACTATTAAAGTCACTACTACCACTGCTATGCTAACACGTTACTGCTACAACAGGCACTATAACTATTAAAGTCATTACTACTGCTGCTACGCTAACACATTACTGTTACATCAAACACTACTATTAAAGTCATTACTACTGCTGCTACGCTAACACATTACCGCTACAGCAAGCACTAGAACTCTTAAAGTCACTACTACTGCTGCTATGCTAACACATTACTGCTACAACAGGCACTATAACTATTAAAGTCACTACTACCGCTGCTATGCTAACATGTTACCATTACCACTACAACAGGCACTATAACTATTAAAGTCATTGCTACTGCTGCTATGTTAACACGTTACCGCTACAGCAGGCACCATAACTATTAAAGTTATTACTACTGCTGCTACGCTAACACATTACTGTTACAAGCACTATAACTATTAAAGTCACTACTACCATTGCTATGCTAACACATTACTGTTACAACAAGCACTATAACTATTAAAGTCACTACTACTGCTGCTACGCTAACACATTACTGTTACAACAAGCACTATAACTATTAAAATCATTACTACCACTGCTAAGCTAACATGTTGCCGCTACAACAAGCATGATAATTAACAATATAAGAAATAAAGTACAGATGTTTGTTCACCTGCTCCTCCATCTTGGAAATCAGACACTTTCAGTTTGTAGTTACTGGCCTCATCGCCAACTGAAAAGTCAGAGTATTTTGTGTGCGCTGTCTTTCCTTCAAAGTCCTCCATTAACACCAGCAGCTCAGTTTTTCTCCCAGCAGTCAGCTGGTGGATGTTCTCCAGACCTGCACACGCACACACACGCACACGCACACACACACACTTAGGTGTTATAGTTTGGGAACATACAGTTTTGTTCTGGGATACATTTTTCATAGGTTTTCATGGTAAGTCTGCCTCACATTTTCACATGGTCGTATTTCATTTTCAATATAAAATGAAATATGATCATGTGAAAACGTGAGGGCTCCATGCATGTTCTGTTCATTGGAGTCAGAAAACAAATTTCACAAGCTCTTTTTGAAAATAGTTTTATTGCCCACTCAGAAAAAATGAATATCAAAACATCTCCTGACATATAAAGCCGTTTGTAGAAGTATAACTCCAATTTCTATATTTTCATTCTCAATTTCCATTTTTTACACTTTTGCTTTGGTAATGCCAAAATAAAATAAAGCACGAAAATTAAAGCAGTATTCTTGTTGCAGGATTACACGACCTAGGATGCGTTTCAATGCTTCCGTGTTTCCCTGACTTGTGTCTTTTTGACAAGTCTCAGTCTCGCCCACTTAAGACACGCAGAAAAGCTGCAAGGAAAAGACTAATTTGTGTTCAGACAGAAATGTGTCTTGTTTGCGGTTTGGAGTAAAAAATGAAAATCCACATATTCCACTTTCTCACCGAGCCAGTATTCTCCAGCAGAATTACCAAAGCCAGTCTTGTACGCGTCCCAGCCTCTGTAGAAGTTCACTGTGCCATCCATCCTCCTCTGGATCACCTAAACGCACCATCAGGAAAACCCAGACATCACACATGCAAACCTCAGGCTTTTTCAGCTGAGTAAATTCAGTCCTTAAAGGATAATACCAGTGATTTTTCATGTTTAAGCCAATAAATATAACCCACATACTGTACATGTTATGTTACTGCCAACATTTTGCAAAACAGCAGTACATTTTGGAATTGTTTTTCCTACCTTCCAGACTGCCATTGGTTTTTGTTCATTCCAGCACGCTATAAAAGTAAACTAGTAGAGACTTGAAACATGACTCCATCCATCCATTATCCTCCACTCATCCGGGTCCTGGTCACAGTGGCAGCAGACTAAGCAGACCGGCCCACACTTCTCTGTCCCTGGCCAGGCCCTCTAACTCCTTCTGGGGGACTCCGAGGCGTTCCCAGGCCAGCCGGGAGATGTAATCCCTCCAGCGTGTCCTGGGTCTTCCCCGGGGCCTCTTCCCAGTTGGATGTGCCTGGAAGACCTCCCTAGGGAATCGACCAGGGGGCATCCTTATTAGGCGCCCAAACCACCTCAACTGACTCCTTTCAATACAGAGGAGCAGCGGCTCTACTCCGAGTCCCTCCCGGATGTCCAAGCTTCTCACCCTGTCCCTGAGAGTGAGGCCAGACACCCTACAGAGGAACCTCATTTCCATCACTTGTATCCGCGATCTTGTCCTTTCGGTCATTACCCAGAGCTCATGACCATAGGTGAGGATAGGNGTATCCGCGATCTTGTCCTTTCGGTCATTACCCAGAGCTCATGACCATAGGTGAGGATAGGAACGTATATTGATTGGTAAATTGAGAGCCTCGCCTTCTGGCTCAGCTCCCTCTTCACCATGATGGTCCGGTACAGCGTCCGTAGGACCTCGGACGCTGCACCAATCCATCTATCAATCTCATGCTCCATCNGGTCCGGTACAGCGTCCGTAGGACCTCGGACGCTGCACCAATCCATCTATCAATCTCATGCTCCATCCTACCCTCACTCTTGAACAAGACCCCAAGATACTTAAACTCCTCTGTCTGGGGTAGTGACTCCCCTCTAAACTGGAGGGAACAGTCCACCTTTTTCCTGCAGAGCACCATGGTCTCAGACTTGGAGGTGCTGATTCTCATCCCAGTCACTTCACACTCGGCCTCAAACCTGCTCAGTGTGCATCGAAGGTCACTGTCTGATGAAGCCAGCAGAACCACATCATCTGCAAAAAGCAGAGATGCAATTCTGAGGTCACCAAACTGGACACCCTCCAATCCCTGACTGTGCCTTGAAATCCTGTCCATGAAAATCACAAACAGGATTGGTGACAAGGGGCAGCCCTGGCGGAGTCCAATGCCCACCAAAAACAGGTCTGATTTAGTGCCGAGGATGTGGACACAGCTCTGGCTTTGGTTGTACAGGGACCGGGTAGCCCGTGTCAACGAACTCGGTACCCCATACTCCCGCAGCACCTACACACATGAAGACTCTGCCTCCCTTCTCCTTACTCCTGATTTTTGCTGAATAAAGTTTATGTAAGTGTACACATCATGTGGTTATAATGTCAGATAACTAAATGTACTGTTATGATGTGTTGTGATTCTTACCGTCCAGCCACCTCCAAGCATTGACATGTCACAGTACGCCTACACACATGTAAATAAATACATATTAGCAAATTTATATGCAATAACAAATGTACACAAATATCTATGTACTGTAAATTAGTCTTATGTATATTTGTAAGAAGAAGAATAAAACACAGCTCAAATATTAAACATGTTATCTTTTGTCATTTTTGTTGCATTCATGATAATAACAGTATAATTCTTTATATATTAAAAAAAATGTCAAGAAACTAAACAATCATGTCTGAAAGTAGCAGCATCTGATGAATTATTTCCTGTTATTTGAAATGGTTCAGCTACAAGCTAACTGGCTAACAGCTAAAGGTGGAAACACANTTATTTCCTGTTATTTGAAATGGTTCAGCTACAAGCTAACTGGCTAACAGCTAAAGGTGGAAACACACAAATTAGTTTCTCCACCTGAAGCAGAAACACCAAGAAAGTCACATGAGGAGGACAAAACAAACAGGAAGTGATGCTGACTCAGTCAAGCATAGCTTGACTGAGTCAAAAACCTAACAGTGGAGTAAAATTAGTGAAGCGGAGACTTGTCAGTGGTGACTTTTTGTTATGATGTATGAATAGTGTTAACTTAGCCGCTAACAGTGTTAGCTTAGCTGCTCCGCTAACTTCAGGTGAGTTCTTGGCTTGTGGTGGATTTGGACTTCAGAGCGTATTTAAGTTTAAATTAGTTTAGTTGAGTTTAACATTTTTCAGTGTTACATTGTCCATATCATCTGGAATATCATAGCAAAAATGCCTTCAGATATCATGATGATATTTTAAAGATGGATACTATGATTCTTTGTGTTTTGGATTTAATACCAGCAGTACAGATACAGAATCAGCTTATTGCTGCTTTTATCAAACGTCTCCACCAGAAAGAATAAAAATTAAAAGTGGTAACAGACAAAAACTCTGCATGTTCTACAAGGAGAACAGTAACATACATGTTAGTGTAGAAGTTACACATGCTGGTTCATCTTGTTGGACCCTGTTCATAATGTTCACATAAAACTAATTCATACAAACAATGATCAGCATCGCTTTGCACATCAGCTTCAGAGCTGCACATGGATGGATGTTCTGCTAACGTGCCAGAGAGGATGAACATACCAGCATATCAGATGTGGCTCCAATGGGATAGATGGTGTACACTCCATTGGGAAGTTTGGGGCTGTTGATATGAATCTGCTTGCAGTCTTTTGGGTAGGAATGCACCAAAAGTGGAGCCAGGACGAGGAGGATGGCTGATACCAGCTGAAAGAGAGGGGAGGTCATGTTTCATCACATGTACTTCTGAGACTCTTGAACTGATCTGTCTGTCCTGAAACTAACATCATCCAAATGTATGCAGATGATACAGTAATTTATGTACATGTAGTAATACAGCACAAGTTACTAATGTTCGCACAAAATCTATGGCCCAGTTACAACTTGGTTAGATCACTGTTGTCTGCAGCTAAATGAGTCTAAAACTGTCTGCATGTTCTTTACTGAGACAAACAGTTCAAGTGTCCAACCAGACATTATTGTAGGAGGAGAGAAGATACAGGTCGTGTCAGAATACAAGTACCTTGGAGTCCTAATTGATTCTAACTAATCTTTTAAGGCTCAGGTTAAAAAAAAAAAAAAAGGTTTGCAAAAGAGTTAAATTCAATCTCACCAATTTTAAATTCATTCACTTGTAACATTATGTCAATGCAGGCAGCTAAGATGTACACTCAATGATTATTTCTCATATCATTTACTGTTTAACAAGTTGGACACAAGATGGTATTACTTCTCTTAAAGGAACATACCACCCATTTTGTACCATACCACCCATCTGTTTGAGCCTAATATATTCAATTTTCATACACGTAACATTACTGACAATCATTTCCTAAAGCATACTACTGGAACGGTGAATTAAAAATGTTTTTCCTACCTTCCAGACCTCCATTGGTTTCAGTTCATTCTGCTATTAAAATTAACTTGTTGATACTTGAAATGTTCTTGGGATAGGTAATCCATCATCACCAACAAGACGTGTATTCAGGTTTTTTCGAACTTTTGTAATTTTGCTGTTTAAGTGCAATAAAAAGCGTGGAGTGAATGTATGCCTCCACCAGGGAATATAGTCCCAAAAGAAGACCTGTGTTTATAGAAAAATTTAAAGGACTGTGACTTCATAAGGCTGTGTAATATTATGTGTAATGTAATATTGCTTGAATATTTGATTTTGAAAGATTAAGAGATTTTGCAAAATATCAGGAAAACTGAAATACGGTTTTATCCTTTGGGAAATGATTGTCAGTAACTTTACATTATGAAAATTGCATAACAACAATGTTAACTAAAAGTTCTTGTTAATTTGCACAGCAATGTAATTTTATTTCAAAGATTTTTTTTTTTTTATTACTTATGTTTGGTGTGTTTAAAAATAAAATTTCCTGGAAATATTGGTTAAACTGGCCTTTATAATTTTGTTCTGGCCAGGTTTGAGGAGGCACTTCTGCTTAGGGCCCCACAGTGCTTAGGGCCGGCCTGATGATCCTGTCTTCAAAAACTCTGGAAGCTTTGGCCTGATGATCAGTCTGGACTGTGAGGGCTTACCTGCATCATGATCTGTGCTGATGAACGTCTGGCTGCTGGGCAGTCTGGATATTCTGAGGCGCTGCTGTGTCGAAACATTTGATTTAATACAACATAAATCCAAATATCTGCTGCTGTCTGACAGCTACAGATCAATACTTGACATTCACCCCATTCATAAATGAAAATAAAGCAGCTACAAATCATACGCACCATGATAAACAGCAGGACGGGGGTAAAATCACAATAAAACTGAGAAAAGTACTTTACGGTAAATTAAAATTAAAATATGAAGAGTTCATTTACAAAAACAGATAAGACCCATTTTTACAAATTTGTAAAGCGATATATTTTATTTGTGCATTCTACCTTTATGTTAACTTGTGTTCTTTTTTTTTTTTTTTCTTTTCAATTTTAACCACACATCCCATTAATTGATATTAACAGGAATGCACAAAAAAGAACATGACTTTTACAGTTTTTTTTATTTAAATGAAATTATCTGTTTCTGCAACTCTTCATATGAAAGAACCTGCACAGATTATTTTAAATAGAATATTTAGCGTAAGATAATACATGAAACATGTCCAAACATCAGACAGCAGGAAAAAAGCTGGCTAAGCAAAATGAAAAAGTCAAAGTGAAGGTAATAATGTTGAAGTATTTAAAGGTGGATGTACTCACACTGAAGTACTCTGTACTGGACTCTGACTTCACCTCTCTCTCTCTCTCTCTCTCTCTCTCTCTCTTTCTAACCAAATATTGTTTATACTCATACTATTATTTGTTTTCTGACACCAAGAGGAATTCCTTGTGCACTTGTATTATAAAATAATTCTGATTCTGATGGAACACCAGCTCCACCAGTCTTAAAAAACGGTGGAGCTTAGGATGTATTGTAAGCTTCAACTGGTAAAGGGCCAGTGATGAATGCTGTTTTCATGCTGTGGCTCAGTATGAAGTACTGTATATACTGGAGCATAAGCTGATCTTGTATATAAGCCTGATGTTGTTCCATCAATTTATTAGTTTAGCAAATTACCTGCTTTTTCTGGGTATTGTCATAGTATTCCTGTGATTTTCTGAAAATAGTCCACGTACTGGTAAACATGATATTTATTTCAGCAGCTGATTACTGTAACTGACATTAGCTGACATTAAGTTTTCTGGACTCCTCTTCCTCGTCTGAATCACCAGTCAGTTCATGCAGTCCTGCTCTGTGTAGCGTTGTATCTGATCTCAGGCTTCTTGCTAATAAAGCACAAAACATGACTTTGAACGAGACTATAAAATAACGGTACTGTACCGGTATATGAGGTTGGCTCTGATTGGCCCATTCTTTTGTCTTTGACCAATCACAGCAGAGCTTACTGGAAGCTGCAAAATGTGCTGATAAGATGTTTAGTCAGGAAATATCTCATTCTAAGGTATGATTTAAACTATTTTCCATGGTAGTGGTAATGGTAGTATTTGCACCCCTGGAAATTTCCTTCTCTGGGATCAAATTTGAATTTTTCGTGTATAAGCCAACCCCCGATTTGCTTTGTGAAATTTTGTAATAAAACTTGGCTTATACTCGAGCATATATGGTAAGTATTATGAGGTGATAGATGATGTAAGTGTTATTATTAAGTACTATGAGCTGATAGGTGAGGTGGACCCTTTCAGACACACCTGGTATGTTGGAGACGTCCTGTGTTCTGCTCAGGATGAAGCTCTGATGCTTCATTTCTGAAGCAGCTTTTGCTATTAATATTTATTATAAATTTTTTATTTTATTGTAATTATTTTTGTGTGTGTGTTGATGTGATCTGGATTTGCTGAGATGTACACAGTTCAACAGTGTGAATAAAGGAGAGTTTAAAATTCAATTCTCTCTCTCTCTCTCTCTCTCTGTCTCTGTCTCTCNCCCCCCCCCCCACTGATTATTCATGAGAAAGCAGACATATGCATACATTTTCAGTTTGAGGACGTGTATGCGTTTCATTCACAATTTTATAGGCACAGAAATTTCTTCTTGATCCTGGATCCAGAATATGATCTGGATCACCTCCAAAGTTTAATTACATCTTCCTCTTAACAATATTTATCTGTACCCAAATGTTGTATTGTATTTAAATCCTTAAAGGACCACATCAGTGGTTTTGCAAGGTTTGAGTTTAAACCCAATAAATACAACCTACATGTTACGTTACTGACAACCATTGTACAAAACATTCTAGAGCAGTAAATATTAGAATTGTTTTTTCTACCTTCCAAACTGACATGGGTTTCAGTTCATTCCAGTACTATATAAAAATCAACTTGTAGAGACATGAAATGTGCTTGAGATAAATAATCCATAACAGAGAATAAAACGTCATTCTTATTTTCTGTCCAAGTTATTTGACTGATCCAACATGTAGCTACACGGAAGAAAATTTATGTCTCCATTAGGGAATGTAGTCCCAGGAGAAAATGGTTTTTACAGAGAAATTAAAACCACTATGCCTTATATACAATCATTCATATGTGTTAGCAGGTGAAACATTGAGTTTTAAGGTGGATATATCATCTGAACATTTGATTTTAAAAGATTAGCAGATTTGGCAAAATAACAGGAAAACTAAAATACTAAAATACTTAACTAAAATAAAGTTTTGGAAAATGGTTGCCAATAATGTAATGTGTATTCAGGTAGCATTTGTTGGTTTAAAAATATAAAACCATCAGTATAGTCTTTTAAGTTCACATTTCTCAGCACATGAAGTCATCATGTGCACATTCCACATGCTCTTTGAGAATGTGACAAACCAGGAACAGAATAAATAAAGGATTGGTGACTAGCAGGCAGATTCTCTGTAGCACAACAGAGCTACAAAGAAAACCTCTCTGAAGAGTAAATACAGCAAATGAGTTCGTGTTTCTATACATCAAAGATCCTGTTCATGACTTAAGCTCATCAACATACAAGTGACCCATGAAAATAGTAAACCAACCAGCACCTTTACATGCTCATTATACTCCCATTATTTATCTTCTAATTATGCAATAATGTCAGCAACAGGATTCTGTGTTTCTCTGAACATACATGATGTGTTGTGTAATCATGAGGAGAGTCATCAGATTAGGAAACACATGTGGAGGTGTCATATCCTGATTATGTTATGTTTAGAAATCCATTCACATAATCTGTTACTCACAGTAAGTTTACTCTGACTTAGGATGATTTCAGTCTAATTATGGGGTTTACATGATGTTTGAAAAACTTGATTTATTTAATTAATCTGAGTATAATCAAAATTTTAATCTGCATGTAAAAATGCTGAGTGAAAAGTAACAATGTGATGCAATGTCTCTGTAACTACGTGACTTAACGACTCTGTATGTGACATAACATCTCTTTAACTATGTAAAAAGAGCCATCATGTGGTCTTCACCAAAGTCCACATGATGGCTGGTCCTCTGATCAGGAAAACAGATGTCATATATCACAGACCCACAACAGGTACTGCTGCCCCCACTCAAACCCCCTGCACACTATGGGCACTATTCTTAAGAAAATTATGATAACCACACAGTGTCATGCTAAATACATGCCACGATAACTGAAGCTCATTCATAAAGCTTCCATTACATTAATCAGAGCATTGTTGTCTCATTAGCGACATGTTATTGGAAGGTGTGTCTCAAATGTCAGTAATGAGCTGCTTCATTTACAAGTGTCATGATTTATATCCTGATTCATCTGGACACGTTAAGTCAGCAAGGAAACGTAAATTCTGATTTAGAACTCCACATTTTAAGAGAGAAGGGACAGAAAGCTGCAGCTACATCCACACACTATCAGGAGTCCAGTGGTGGAGGGTAATGTGTGTGTTAGTTGTGCAAGAGAGAGACACAGCGTGCTGAGATTGGTGTTTGATGAAGAGTCTCAGCACCACTAGAATGTCTGCAATATCAGATCAAAACTTTCCATTTAAATAAAGTGATCAGTTGAGTGTTTTTATCTATCAAATGTACTGATCACTAACACACGAGACAAATACAGTTTAGAATATCGCCCAGATTTCATACTGATGAAAAATAGATAGTATGGTTCTTGAATGACTACATCCTATTTGCTCGACAGTTTCAACCAAAGTGGTGACAGTCAAGGAGAAATTTTCTGTAACTTTGTGGCTGTGGAACATGCTGGGACGTGGAACGTTTCTGCCGTGCTTATTTAGCTTCTAAAAGTAAGTAAAAGTAAAATTAAAATTAAAACTTCTAAAAGTAATTTGATAAGGTGTCTGAAACAAAATTAGGTGTCTGAAACAAAATTTTTAGGATAATAGATAATAAATTAAGTTGGAAACCACAAATAAAATATGTCAAAGCTAAAATGTCAAAGTCTATTGCAATATTATATAAAGCCAAAGATCTCTTAAATCAGGATTCATTGTACATGTTATACTGTTCACTTATAATCATGACTTATTATGTGGAAGTATGGGGAAATGCATACATTTTTCTACTACAAAAGAAAGCCATACGAATTCTAAGCAAGAAAATTTATCATGAGCCAACAAATCCACTTTTTATTCAATTAAGTTTTCAAATTTTAAAATTTAGAGAGTTAGTCGATTTTAAAATAATACAAATTATGTATAAAGTATAAATAAATAAATAACGGGCTGTTACCACCAAGTATCCAGAAGTTGTTTAAACTGAGAGAAAGTAAATATGGTTTGAGAGGAACATGTCAAAAACCAAGGATAAGGACTAATATAAAAATCATTGTATTTCAGTCAAAGTGTGAATATATGGAACAGTTGTATTGAGAATTTAAAAATATGCAGTACACTTAATAAGTTTTAAAAACGACAAAAAATGATTTAATGAACAAATATAAAAAATAGTTAAAAATTCAAAATGTTTTTGGAGTGAGGTATAAATTGATATTGAAATTGTGTGTTAAAGAGTAGGACATTTTTGTTATGATGTGATGGTTGGATGCCAAACATGTTCAGTATAAGTAGGAGGGGTTGGTCTGTAAAGTCTGTAAAATACTCAAGTTTTGTTGATTTCTTATTTAGTTTAATTATGTGTAAATATTGTTGAAATTGTGTTTTTTTATTTATTTATTTTTTTTGTATGTATATTTATACAGACGGAAATAATTCAATTTAATTTAATTTAATTTAATTTCAGACATTCATCTGTGCAGAAATATTCAGAAAATCTCCTCACAGCTGTTATTGCAGTTGAGTTGTTAATAAATGTTTACAGTGATGAATGTTTTACGTTAATAAACAGACGTGTGCTGTGTGTGTTTGCTGTTTAAACGTGTTTATGTTTGGAGTTCTCTAAGTTTTGTTGTTGATTGGCTGCTTACTGGGAGTAGACATGATGATGTCAACATGCAGAATAGAGTGCTCCTCCCACACTGCTGCTCCTCCCACTCTGAGGCTCCTCCCACCCTGCTGCTCCTCTCTCATCTGGAGTCAGAAAAATCAAATAAGACTAAAAGTTTACAGCTACTCTAGCGTCCCCCTGAGGCTGTAATGATCATTACACACAGGAAAGAAAATATCTGGATGAAGGTTTTCTCTTCCTCTCTCTGTCTCTCAGAGATGTGTGAGTGTGTATAATATATCTGTGCCACACAGAGCAAGAGCAAGAGAGAGAAAGAGAGAGAGAACCTTCATCCAGATATTTTCTTTCCTGTGTGTAATGATCATTACAGCCTCAGGGGGACGCTAGAGTAGCTGTAAACTTTTAGTCTTATTTGATTTTTCTGACTCTCGATGGGACAGGAGCATCAGAGTGGGAGGGGCATCAGAGTAGGAGGGGCTTATGAGCAGCTCTTTCCTCACACTGTCTGTCTGCAGCACTGTTAAAGAAACGGGGTCAGCTGAGCTAAAATTATCCAGACATCTGCTGATGGTGTCATGGCAGAGGCGGCCCGTCAAGCTGACCATGAAGAGGAACAAGACAAAGAATCTAGCCTTCCTGATTCTCCTGGAGGCAGCAGAACTGTCAGGGAATCTGCTGAAGGGTCCAGCTCACCAATCTGTCAGCCTGAAGAGGCCGAGTGTGTCGACCAGCAGTGTGAGGAGGTGGCGTGTGTGGGCTGTGGGTGTGTGGGTGTCCTGACGCTGCCCTGTGGCCATAAGCTGTGTCCAGCATGCATCCAGGTGAGCGTGGAGGAGCTGGGCGAGGATGGCTGTGTCATCTGCTACAACTCACAGCTCATGGACTCAGTTCTTCATAATCTGCTGGATGCTCTGTTTCGGGGTCAGCCCAGGAGGCCCGCCGCCCCGCCACAAGCTGCGGGGGATGGCTTGAGGGGGCGGGAGGGAGGAGTGGAGGACGGAGAGGCAGCGCTGTGTCCACAGCATGGAGAGCGGCTCAGCACGTTCTGTCTGGACGATGACGAGCTGCTCTGCGTGTTGTGTCAGAGAGAACAGCATAGCGAGCACGAGTGCTGCTCCACACAGGACGCCATCCTGCACTGTAAGGTCAGAGGTCACCAACAACCTGCCAGTGCAGGAGTGTTGTTTCTACCTGTTTGATCAGGCTGCTTGAAGAAGCTTCTGGTACTGATGCTGATCCTGCAACATTCTGGAAACAGCTGATCTGTGTTGGAAACACGATGAAATGGTCTTAAATCATTTTACCACAATGTCAAGTTTTAATAATTCTAATAAGAAAACGAGACTTTTGGGCTTTAATACAACACAAACATGTGCTGTTCAGATGCTTCGCAGGGCCAATCGCTCCTTTAATAACATGTATGATGTATGATGTGCAGATAGAGCTCCTGTAACATGTATGATGTATGATGTGCAGAGCTCCTGTAACATGTATGATGTATGATGTGCAGATAGAGCTCCTGTAACAAGTATGATGTATGATTTGCGCAGATATAGCTCCTTTAATAACATGTATGATGTATGATGGACAGATAGAGCTCCTTTAATAACATGTATGACGTATGATGGATAGATAGAGCTCCTTTAGTAACATGTCTGATGGACAGATAGAGCTCCTTTAATAACATGTATGATGGACAGATAGAGCTCCTTTAATAACATGTATGATGTGCAGATATAGCTCCTTTAATAACATGTATGATGTATGATGGGCATATAGAGCTCCTTTAATAACATGCATGATGTATGATGGACACATAGAGCTCCTTTAATAACATATATGATGTATGATGTGCAGATAGAGCTCCTTTAATAACATGTATGATGTGCAGATAGAGCTCCTTTAATAACAATTACAGGTATGATGTTTTCGCAGAGAGAGCTGCGATTGGCGGTCCGATCTTTGCGTGATCAGGTAGGAAGTCTGACCTCCATCAGACGGCGCCTGGAGGACATGGAAGCTCATATTAAGGTAAACACCAAAAACACAGATCATGTCTGAAAAGCTGCATTAAAGAAACATGACACATTAAAAACATTAAAGAATCTGATCCAACAACGACAAATGATCTGAGCGCTCAGCGTGACGTTTGAGACACATGATTGGTCCTTCACAGTCATGTGATCAAAGGGGTATTTTATTGATATTTTTCACATTAGAACGCAGTCCTCTCTCTCCTCCAGAGCCTGATAAAACATTCCCAGATGTCTGGACGTTCGTAGCTCCTCTCTTCCTTCCTTCCTTCCTTTCCTCCTTCTTTCCCTTCTTCCTTCCTTTCTTGCTTTCTTCCTTCTTTTCTTTCTTCCTTCCTCTGTCTTTCCTTCCTTCTTTCTTCATTTCTTAATGTCTTCCTTCCTTTCTTTTTCCTTCTTTCTTCCTTTCCATCTCTCCTTTCTTCCTTCCTTTTCTTTCCACAGTGAAGGTTTTTTCAATTGTTCATGATTTCACTTACACTTACAAGTTTAATGGTTTTATTTAAGTTTTCTGTACGACATTGTTCACATCAGCCTTTATAAAATCTACAGTACAGTTTCCATCATTTACAGGATCTGAGTGTATTCTGAACAAACAACGTGAATAAAACATTCCAACACAGGTTGACTGTGAGTTATCACCATGACAACAGTAAACAATGTGTCACGGGGTTGACAAAAGGGAGTTCACTAAGGGCGTTTTCAGATCTGCAGATCGTTTGCTTTGAATCAGGAACTGAACTGTTGGTTTGGATCAGTTTCACACAGAAAAACATCTAATAAAACCAAAATATCAGCAAAGGTCATGTGACAACACTCTCTCTGCTCATTGGTCAGAAAGAAACTCCAAACAGGAAGTAGTTTCTATGGTGTCAAAGTAAATCAGAGTAACAAAGATGAATGTGGATCCTTTCCTAGTCATAGCATCATTTGATCCATGAAGAAGAAAACTATGACAGCAGAAGCTGAATCTGATGTAGAGACAACGTGTGGAAAACCACATGCTGCTTCACATGATGTGAAGAAGACGTGCTGCCTTCACATGCTGAACAGGAGAATGGAGCAACATGCTGACAACATACAAGCACACGCTAACCTGAACACGTGTTCATCTGAACACATGTTAGATAAGATTGACGTGTTTCCACCTTTAACAGCATCTGTTTGATTTGATCATCAAAGGTGGAGTTTATTTAAAGGACCATACCACCCATTTTGCATGTTTGAGCCTAATATGTTCAACTTTCATACATGTTACGTTACTGACAATCATTTCCCAAAGCATACTACTGGAACGGTGAATTAAAAATGTTTTTCCTACCTTCCAGACCTCCATTGGTTTCAGTTCATTCTGTATTAAAATCAACTTGTTGATACTTGAAACATTCTTGGGATAGGTAATCCATCATCACCAACAAGACGTGTATGGTCCTTTAAAGTTAATCACTCACACTCACATACTCACACTCACACTCTCACTCACTCACTCACGCACTCACTCACTCACTCACTCCCTCACACTCACACACACACACACAAACACACACACACACACACACACACACACCTACATTTCTGCTGCTCAATCAGTACATCAATTGATCTGGAGTTGGTTCAGTCGTAGTGAGGATCATGTTCAGGTCACAAACTGTTCCAGAGTTTGTTTGGATCCAGACTGAGTCTTCCTCAGACCTGCTCAAATGAATCGTACCAAGAAGGTAAATGAAGCCTAGTTCCACTGATGACCAAACCACATAGGTGTGAAAACACCCTTAGATACCTTCATAATTTCAAGGCTTCACATTGATCGAACTTTGTTTTCAACCTGCACCTTTGTTCTTATCTGCTAACATGTCTGGATGCAGATCATGTATGAATGTGAGCTTCAGTCCAGCTTTAATATCCAGCAGGTTTGAAATTGAAGCTTTAAATTGTCTCAGTTGATGAATAAATCTTCTATGTGTCGCATACCTGTGTTCAGAGCCAATCAGCACAAAGCTCCCGGTTTGCGAAGGAGGAGTTTGAGAAGTTGCACCAATACCTACGAGATGAGGAGGCAGCTCTGATGTCATCACTGAAACAGGAAGAGGAAGAGAAGAGTCAAAGGATGAAAGAGAAGATCGACAAGGTCAACAGCGACATGAGAGAGCTGACTGACGCCATCACGGAGAGCGAGGAGGCCATGGGGCTGGAGGACTTCCTGTTTCTGAAGGTATTAGTCCATCCTGCTGCTCCTCATACTTTTTATTTATTCCTGTATCTCAGGAAAATTCAGAACCTGATCAAAATGCAGCAGTTCTGATTTCTCATTTCCACCAAAATGTTGCTGATACCTGTTCAGGTGCTTGGCTCATTTCCGCCAGTTTAAGCTGAACGTGCGAGTCGATGGAGTGATATAACGTTAATATAACATTAAAGCTACAATAACACAACATTGACACTTAGAGGATTCAACTGTCGGCTCACTCACATTCTCCAACATTGAAGTGTCTGAATTTAAAGGACCATACCACCCATTTTGCATGTTTGAGCCTAATGTATTCAATTTTCCTACACGTAACGTTACTGATAATCATTTCCCAAAGCATACTACTGGAACGGTGAATTAAAAATGTTTTTCCTACCTTCCAGACCTCCATTGGTTTCAGTTCATTCTGCTATTAAAATCAACTTGTTGATACTGTAAACGTTCTTGGGATAGGTAATCCATCATCACCAACAAGACGTGTATTCAGGTTTTTTTAGAAGTTATGTAATTTTAGTGTTTAAGCTCAATAAAAAGCGTGGAGTGAATGTATGCCTCCACCGGGGAATATAGTCCCAAAAGAAGACCTGCATTTATGGAAAAATTTAAAGGACCGTGACTTCATAAGGCTGTGTAACTATTAGCAGGAGAAACATGGATTTTTAAGGTGGGTGTATCACTTGACTATTTTATTTTGAAAGATTAAGAGATTTAGCAAAATATCAGGAAAGCTGAAATACAGTTTTATCCTTTAGGAAATGATTGTCAGTAACATAACATGTATGAAAATTGAATATATTAGGCTCAAACATGTAAAATGGGTGGCATGGTCCTTTAAGCCCTTTGAGTCATGAACTCAGTGAGAAAAGCAGCTTACCTTCAGCTGAAATCTCTCTACTCTTTATTCAACTTCTTTAACAGGCTGCTGCTTTTTTTCTAACATGGCAGTTCAGATGAACAACACGTGTCCTGCCGCCTGCCTCATGACGTCACGTCTTTGCTCCAGAACAACAAGGTTTTGGTGCTGAAAAAGGCGGCCAGGAAAATCAGGTTTTCTGGCCAAGTAACGATGTTTTTGCAGTGGAAACGCACAGAACGTTTCACCGTTTTCTTCCGGCATCAACACCTAACGGAATGAGGTGCGACAGAGCAGGACTGAGGGACCCCGCTTATTCAGCGTGACATACAGGAAGTTGTGACAGGAAGATCATGTGGTCCATCCTGTGGGGAATGAGAATATTCATAACCTTTTTAAGTTGTTGCCTGTTATCTTGTCGAAAACCTTTTATTTTGGAGAATATAGTTTTCAGGCTAACATTCATCTCTCCCTCTTCGTTTTCTCCATGATTAGCATTAGCTGAAGAGCTGCAGCTAGCGAGAGAGGAGTCGCGGCTCCAGACTTTGTGCAGATTTTCTACGTTTTGTGTAGTTTTCTTGCCTTTGGCTTTGTTGTGCCTTTCTTTTGTCATAATTTACCCCTTACTGGTTCTTTTGAAATAATTTTTAAGCGAGCTTAGTAAATTTAGAGGTTAATTTGGTTTAAAATGTCAGGACAGAATTTCTTCTATGCCGCCATGCTTTCATCTGCACAGAAGTCATACACAAATTTTTTTTTTTTTTTAATCACAATCTGACATTTAGTTCTACAAAGTTTGTAACGATGACTGAAAGTGTTTGTTGTCTCTGGTTTTCCCACAGAGCTATAAGAAAACTTCTGACAGGTGAGCTGCTTTAAAGGAGCATACTGGTGATTTTGCATGTTTGAACCCAATAAATACAACAGTCTTAGGCAGTTGTAGACAAAGGATTTACACAAAGTCATGTAATCAACATGGCGCTTGGCCCGGCGATGACGCTCCAGCTCTAATATGAAAAGTTTCACTTCTGTTCATTCCAGACTGATGATGCATTCATCATCATGGTGTTTCAAACACGAGTGATTTCTGCCATGAAATTAAACATTACAGTGTGCAAATTCTTCAAATAAGGCAAGTTTAGTGCATGACGGACAAATGATTTAACACTAAAATAACTCATAAAACACACAACAAGCTTATAATATAAATCATTTCATTGTGATTTACAGATGTAAGGAATGTAATAACCTGCAGAAAATCTCAATGAAAAAAGCGTCGTGTGGTTTGTATAAACTTTTATTAGAAATGATTGAAGTAAACCCAGATATAATTCTGCAGATCTGTTGAGTTCATTTGGAAAAACAATGAGCTTTAAAATGAGCTTAAAGTCATTTTTTTTTTTATTGTGCCTTCCAGGTAATGTCAGTCTGTTACCTGTGTTTTGTTAACTTATTTTGATTTTTTTTATTTTAACCAAACATCAGTTTGATTTACATTATTGTGAATACACAATAAAAAAAAAAGCTCAATTTTTATAATTTTTAAAATACAGAGTTATGTTGTTTTTTCAAATGAACGCTTCTGTTTTTGAGGCTCATCTGCAGCAATTGTGCACATTTTATTCTCACGCTGACTTCAACACGTTAATACAGTAATTGCTGCAGTAAAAGCTGCAGCCACAAGACTACACCAACCATAAAGGACCATGCTGCTGATTTTACATGTTTAAGCCCAATAAATACTACCCACATGCATGTTACGTTACTGCAACCATTTTCCAAACAAAACTATATATATATAAAACTTTTGACAAATTGCCTAATCTCTTAAAATCAAATGTTGAGGTTATACACACACCTTAAAATTCAGTGTTTCACCTGTTAACATTCACAGTATGTGTTATTTGTTAAAAAAAAAACAAATACATGTTTCACTGCAGCTGGGTTTGTGAGCCAATGAGAACGTCTGGAGACATGGACACAGCGATAAATTTCATTGGTCAAAACAGTGCCCATTCCTATTGGTGGCTTTTTGGCAGGATTGTGGCGCTGTAAGTTCCATGTAAGAGCAGAGAGGTTCATGCACAAGTATTTTGAGTTTGAACACATAGTTTTAAGCATGAGCAGAGGAAATCTGTGTATGAAAGCAGCTTTAAGGGGAAATCATGCTGTCAAACTGATAGTGAAGTGTCAAACACGTGTCATGTCTCAAACACAGCCAGGCTGTGTTTAAAGGCCCAGCGTTCACTGGTGCGTGTTGTTTCTCAGGGCTCGGTGCAAAGTAGACGAGCCTGAGGAAGAGTCGGGATCTCTGCTCGATGTGGCCAAACACCAGGGCTGCCTGCAGTACCGAGTGTGGGACAAGATGCAGAGCATCATCCAGTACTGTGAGCCTCCACATCCACTTTCCTGTGTAGTGATATAACGGCAGAGCATGAATAACGTGTCCTGTAATGTGACAGATTTTGCTTGTAGGAGAATTTTCAGCCAGTAGCTCTGAAAACTTCATTAATCCTATAGCTAATGACAAGCAACCAAACTAAACCAGTGCAGCCAGTGAGCAGTAGGCAGGCTGATGTTAGCATCCACATACTGAGGTTGCTTTCAAGCGCTAAGCTGGGCGTTCCATTATTGTGTATTGGGACCTGAGCGGTGACTCCCAATGTTGTGGCACGCCACCTTGAGCGGTGTGCACCGACTAGATTTTCTGTTTTGACATTGCACTCAAAGTTTCACCAAATTCAACTTTGACCCATCTGCCGCTGACCTTTCCAATATCCAACCAATCAGAGAACAGATGTACGTGACGTAAGCAGAAGCGACACAACAATGGAGGAGAAGCTCGTAACCTGTGTACCTGAGTTGTACAACACAACTTTAAAATCATATCATGATCTGATCATGCATCCACATCTGCCATGTTTTTGCTTTTCTTCTTTGAATGAGAAGAAGAGCCACAGCCTTTTTGTTGCGACGTCCATGGCAAAACCCGTTAACCGCCAGCACGTCATCAGCGATGAGCACTTCCTGTCACTTGGTTGAGCGGTGTTGCTCAGATTCCACTCAGGTATAAGCAGAACATGGACGCTCGTTCAGTGCAATGCTCAGTGCTAATCATGTGAAAGCGTTCTAACTTCACGCTGAGCTGTTCATCCTCCTCTTCCTGAGGATTAATTTATTTCTCCAGCATGTTTGTCTTTATATTTTAGCATTATTAGCTCATGCTAATGAACTGTGGTTTTTATGTGGTTTGACTTAATACTTTGTCTAGCATGTGTTTGTCTTTTAACATTGTCAGCTAATACTAATGCTAATGAGCTGTGGTTCTTCGTGTGGTTGGCTTGTGACTTTGTCTTGCAGTGTGTGTGTGTGTGTGTGTGTGTGTTTATCTGTGTGTGAGCAGAGGAAACGTTCTATTTGATTACAACTTAAATTCATTTCTGTGTTTACATGTTGGTCAAGCTTTATGTTTGTTCTTTTCCTTCTTTGTTTTTCATGGCATCGTTGTGTCCCACAGTTCTGGTGACGTTGGACCCTAATACAGCCTCAGTGTGTCTGGGTGTGTCTCCTGACATGTCCTCTGTGTTTGTCTGTGAGGAGCAGCCTCTTCCAGACAACCCGGAGAGGTTTGTGAGTCCGCAGAGCGTGCTGGGCTCGGAGGGCTTCGGCTCCGGTAGGCACAGCTGGGAGGTGGAGGTCGGGGACAACAGTCACTGGTCTCTCGGCGTGGCCAACGAGAGCGTCCGCAGAAATGACTGGTCTAACTCTGACCTGACATCTGCCTCGGATAAAAGCGTAGACCCCGGCGAGGACCTGTGGACAGTGACCTTCTCCTCAGGGGAATACCACGCCTCCCCCGGTCACAGCGGACCCCTCAAACTGAGGCGAAGGCCACGGAGAGTCAGAATTCAGTTGGACTGGGAACGAGGCTGTCTGACTTTTTCTGACGCCAATGACAACAGTCTGATCCACCGTTTCAAAAAGCAGTGGGATGGCGTGCTGAGACCTTACCTCTCCACCACGTGTTCTAAACACCCACTACGTGTCACAGCTGCCAGGGTGAGCGTCGTCACTGAATAACTTCAGAAGAAATCACCAACAAAACGTATGCTTGTTTGTGTTAGAGTAGGATAAGATTGATCAGTTTGATCTGTGTGTGTAGACTGTTTACGTGTGTGACATATGTAAGGCTCATTGTGTTAATTCATAAAAAATCATACTAATGACACAGCCTCATGCCAAATAAGCTGTGATAATTAAAGCTCATTCATAAAGCTTCGCTTACGTTAATTAGCACATTGTTGTCTCATTCAGGTAGTGTTGTTGTCAGGTGTGTCTTAGGTGAACATGAAGATCAGCATGTTAATGAGCTGCTTCATATTTAAGAGTCACGATTTATCCTGATTCATCTGNACATGAAGATCAGCATGTTAATGAGCTGCTTCATATTTAAGAGTCACGATTTATCCTGATTCATCTGGTTTTAAAGTGAAACTGTTAAAGCAGAAAAGAAACTCTGATTTAAAGCTCTATATTTTAACAATTTAAAAGTAAGATAAGAGCCACACAATACCAACAGTCCTGATGCTCGATGTGTGTGTGTGTGTGGTGTGTGTGTGTGTGTGTGTGTGTGTGAGAGAGAGAGAGAGAGAGAGAGAGTACANGTGTGTGTGTGTGTGTGTGTGTGTGTGAGAGAGAGAGAGAGAGAGAGAGAGTACAGAGTTTGATGCTTGATGAGGAGTCTCAGTGTCACTAAAATTTGTGAGATCAGACCAAAACTCTCCATTTAAATAAACTGATCAGCTGAGTGTTTTTATCTATCAAAGTTATTGATCACTANAAACTCTCCATTTAAATAAACTGATCAGCTGAGTGTTTTTATCTATCAAAGTTATTGATCACTAACATGTGGAACAAATACACTTTAAAACATCAGATTTCATATGATGAAATTTACCACGAGACTGAAACTCGTCTTTATTTTAGTGTGTCAGTGTGTTTTATGAATCACTTCCTGTCATGTAAATAAGGAAATACTGTAGTAACACCTCTTTAAAGACAAATAATAACAGACGTTTATGAACGAGGGAATGTGGTCATGTGATGATATTTGCCCTTATTGACATGTTAAATCTGGTGCTGTGCTTTATGAATTATCTACATTGTTTTCAATCATACCATTTTTCACTGAGAAGCACATGGTTATAATACTGAGTTGCTCTGATTTTCAGCTGTTTTAATGTTGAAAATAAATACTGACAAATATAAAAACTGAAAGTGATCCCTCCATATAAATACGAATAAATATAAAAACTAAAAATATATGACACAACACATTATTACAAAACAAAATTCTGGTATTTTTAGTCTTATTATAGGACATTTCCTTTAATGGTGTTTGTCAACAGTGTCTCTTAATTGCTGCATTGTTTCTCTGTTAAAGTGGGGCTTTTGCTCTCATTTAAGAGTCATAAAGTCTCTGTTCAGACATGTCAGGACCTTTAAGAGCAGAGGATCAATTCTCACGATATCTGGCATCAGACAGGCGAGACTCAATAACCCTAACATTAGAACATTTCCTGTAGATATGCTGCAGTGACAGGATGAATCTGATTGGCTGTAGATCATCATGTCATCAGCTGTGACAGGATGAATCTGATTNCAGGATGAATCTGATTGGCTGTAGATCATCATGTCATCAGCTGTGACAGGATGAATCTGATTGGCTGGCAGAAGCCTCCATATTTTTTTTTACCAAAGTGCCTCCATAAAGACCAGCTGATATTATCAAACTTCTCCAAATTTTCGAAGAAAATTTTTTAATTACTCCATATTTCTCTTTCATTTTTCGCTTCCTGAGTGCAATGGTGTGTGTGTGCACACATACACATGCACACACATGCTTGTTTAGGGTTAGGCTAACCCTGACCCACACACACATATGCATGTTTGGTGCTGAGTCACTTTGCTGTTTTTACTCTGCTGAGCCTAACAGCTGCTGCTGTCCATTTCTCTCTCTCTCTCTCTCTCTCTCACACACACACACACTGTTTGGCACACATTCATGCATTCGANTTTCTCTCTCTCTCTCTCTCTCTCTCACACACACACACACTGTTTGGCACACATTCATGCATTCGACCTTTCAGAGTGGCACATGGCCATCCTGCTTTCCTAAAATACATCAGCGCATGACAGAATAAACGGAATGATCAACAGTTTATTCAGAACAGGAAGCAGTTTACCTGACCCTGACCTAAACCCTGTTCCTGACGTAAACCCTGACCCCAATCCTAATCCTGACCCTGACCTACACCCTGACCTTTTTTTTTTTTTTTTTTTTTTTGTGAATCTCCTTTTTATTGACCTTTGATGTTTGGTTTTCTGAGGCAGATTGTTTCTTCTATGTTTTGCTGGTGATGCATTGGTAATGTATTTATGTGTATCTTTTACTGTATTGTTGTCTTTGTTTTTGGTTATTTGTTACAGTACTGAGTTGATGATGGATATTTTATAGTTCTTTTATTAATGTCGTTTTATCAGATTTTAAGGTGCCTTTATTAACATCTGGCCAGGGACTGCAGATGAAAATTAGCCTTTTGGGCTAACTGGCTCATTTACAGTTTGATCAATGAACTTTGTCTCTGGCAAATAAACTAAGAAATGAAATTAAGCCCTAATCCTGACCCTGACTCCATCAACAGAAGCCTGATGAGGAAGATGCATAAACTGAAGAGTCATAATTTTAAAAAGTGTTTGATTCATCAAGATTTCCACAGTGAGGACTGATGCTCTTGGCTTTTAATTTTTGTGCTTCTGAACCATGAAGTACAGATTAATTTTCATTAATTTTCATTCATTGGTTCAGTAAACATGTATTGGATATTTTCAATAATTTCACTTTTTAAAGGACCATACAGCCATTTTGCATATTTGAGCCTAAAATATATTCAATTTTCATACGTTACGTTACTGATAATCATTTCCCAAAGCATACTACTGGAACGGTGAATTAAAAATGTTTTTCCTACCTTCCAGACCTCCATTGGTTTCAGTTCATTCTGCTATTAAAATCAACTTATTGATACTTGAAACGTTCTTAGGATAGGTAATCCATCATCACCAACAAGACGTGTATTCAGGTTTTTTTTAGAAGTTACTGTATGTAATTTTAGCATTTAAGTGCAATAAAAAGTGTGGAGTGAATGTATGCCTCCACCAGGGAATATAGTCCCAAAAGAAGACGTACATTTATGGAAAAATTTAAAGGACCATGACTTCATAAGGCTGTGTAACTATTAGCAGGAGAAGCATGGATTTTTAAGGTGGGTGTATTGCTTGAATATTTGATTTTAAAAGATTAAGAGATTTTGCAAAATATCAGGAAAGCTGAAATACAGTTTTATCCTTTGGGAAATGATTGTCAGTAACGTAACATGTATGAAAATTGAATATATTAGGCTCAAACGTGCAAAATGGGTGGTATGGTCCTTTAAAAATCATTTTATATTTTATGGAAAAACAACATTTTGCTGTGTCTTCTGCAAAGGTGACAATCTCAGCAGAATCTTGTTCCATGTGATCAGCCATTTATGTGTGTGAATAGGTATGATCAGAGTTCATCCTGCAGCGTGCACGGAACGTGCGCGCTGACATCATGTTTACTGCTGAGAACCTGTCAGCTGCTGCTCATGTCTATTTTAAGCTCATGCTTATCTGGCAATCAAACAAAACACCCCAACATATTCACCGAATAACTAAAGAGTGTTTCATTCCTTCCCAAACAAAGTTATATCCTTTGCGTTCCGTGTAGGTTGAGAGACAGAGGCTTCATGCAGTCGTGTCAGCTACATGCGTGTCCCCACTATAAATACCATGAGGTAGCCTATGCATGGCCTCTTTGATCTTCTTTTTTGTTGCCTGGCATTCTCTGCAGGTTAATCGCTCTGGAAGTTGTGTGTATCGATACTTTTTACTTCACAGGTCCAAGGAGTGTGAAGCACATCTGTGTAGTTTGGTGCTGTCAGCCTGCCTGTGACTTATCCCTTTAATGGTCTCATGAAGAAATAATCAGTAAAAAATATTGTTTGCTTTTTTTGAAATTAGATTTCTTCAGTAGAATCAACATACAAAGGCCCAGTTCATAAAAAACTGTGATGAGGAGTGTGGCATTGCCTTAGTGATAATTGAAGCTCATTCATAAAACTTCTCCTAGACAATCAGCAGCGCTGTCGTATGGTTTTAAAGGAAACACACATTCTGCTTTAGAAATCCTCATTTAAAAGACTGATGCTAAAATAATAGGTAAATGTGTGTGTGTGTGTGTGTGTGTGTGTGTGTGTGTGTGTGTGTGTGAGGAACTCAGATGTGCAGCACAGCAGGTGAAGCAGAGCGCACAAGAACAAGTGTGAGATCGGATCAAAACTCAGCATTTAAAAACTGACTGATCAGCTGAGTGAGTTTATCTATCAAAGTTATTGATCACTAACACGTGTGAGGCAAATAAAGTTTGAAACGTCGCCCAGATTTCATACTGATGAAATTTACCACAGAATGAAGCAGGTCTTAATTTTAGTGTGTGGGTTTGTTTTATGAATAGCTACNTGAAATTTACCACAGAATGAAGCAGGTCTTAATTTTAGTGTGTGGGTTTGTTTTATGAATAGCTACCGCCATGTAAGGAAATATCACAGTAACACCTCTTTAAGGCTAACGCTAAAATATGTTTCTAACAGGAGTTTATGAATGAGGGACGTGGTTACACCATGATATGATATTTACTCATAGTGATGCGGTAAATCATGCACTGTGGTTTATGAATCTGGCCAATGTTTTGTTTTTTGGACCAGTCATACAGTTACCAAACGTGAGATGTTTGGTAACTGTATGGTAAAGGAAGATACATAGCAATTCTAATGCAAAAAATAATAGAAATTACTTTTCCTGTATTTTGAACACATTGTAGCCAATACGTACTGAAAAAACAAAAGAATAGCTGTCTTTATCTAAAACACTTTGTTTAAACCTGACTGACACACTGACATACAAATGTCCTTTCTTCCTTTCTTTTCTTTTTCTTTTTTTTACTTTAAAACACAAAAAGTATCAATCATAGTGAGATTTAATAAATAAATCTTGAATTATTAATGTCTAAATCATCAATAAGCACCAAAATAATTCAATAGAGAACAAAAAAAGCCATCAAAAGTGAAAATAAAAAGGAAAACAGATGTGTCTACATGGAATGCTTAGACACTTTAGGTTTATTTCTTCTGATGGGATTTCTCAAAGATGACTGGTTGCCATTCCAGCAAAATAAAACTTTGCACTTCTTACACCTCCACCTGGATACACCTTAGGGACACAGATTGCATCATCCCCATTGTTTGCTGTGTTGTGGCCAATGTGTATAGTTATCATCACACCTTTGGGAGTTTCAAAGATTGGATCAGGAGCCTGAAATGTCTCAATATCCACAACTTTCCATCCTCCCCCCCATTTTTGTTCCCAGTCTTATTTCTGATGTGCTCTGGTTCTGACACTGATGCTGTTTTCATGCTCTGTTTATGATTTAGGATACTAGTGAGCTTGGTAAGTTGTACAAAACTCAGTCAGGTCAACTGGATTCAAGTTTTTAACTCTGAAACATTTCACCATTCATCCAGACGGCTTCATCAGTCAGAAATGATGTTAAACCTCCAGTAACTACAGTAACTATGGTGTCACATCACAACTAACCTTCAACTCAAATCAAACAGATATTATTCAAATCCCTTTGAATAATGTGTGATGTGAATTGCAACATTCAAATTTAAAACAATGAACAAATTATTGTTCATTGTTAGTATTGAAATTATTGTTCATTGTTCATATAATGAACAGATTTGTTTGTTTATGGTGCTGGCTGGTTCAGTTTGGGTTTTGCTGCCTTCTTGTGGATAAACTAGGTCACACAGCTCACATCACCCATGAACAATTGTCCAGACATACGTTAATATGATTCATGTGTAGCTGCAACTCTTCTGATTTTAGACTAAAATGCTTCTTATTTGAGACTAAAACTCCTCTGAACTGAGACACGAGAGGCTCTGAGCTGGAGTTGTAGCGAAGGATCAGGAGAGTTTTAGTCCTGATTTGAGTTTTAGTGTCAAATCAGTTGATTTTTAGCCTCAGGTCAGGAGAGTTTTATTCTTAACGTCAGAGGAGTTGTGAAATCATTTGTCACATGGAAATCACATGGCAACAGCTTTTTGGGAAGATGTCACGTGTTGACATTCAGAAGCATTCAGCACACATCATGTTGGTAGATGTTGCATACAGGTGTGTTGTATCCATGAGGCGTGTGTGGGTTTTATGTCTGTACAGGATCAGCAGAGTCACTGCCGCTGCTCCTCTTCCTCTTTCCTGTCTCTCCGTGTGGCAACCCGTCATGGTAGCTGTGTGTGTGTCTGGTGTCGGTGCGGTCAGGTGTTTGAGGGAAGCTCTGGTCCGGCCCCAGCACTTGTCTGACGGTGACGTTCACCCTGCAGCTCTGCGTGTACCTGCTGCACACGGCCCAGTCCTCCTCGGACACGGGCTCCAGCAGAGCGCGGCCCCGCTGGTCTGGACCGCAGTCTGAGGCCTTGCTGCAGCTTTGCAGGTCTAAGGTGGGATGGCATGGGTCCCCCTGGGGTGCTGGGACGATGCGCGGCACGGCGTGGTAGAGGAGGCGGCTCGCTCCTGACATCACCATCACGTCACCGCTGTGCATGTACATGGCAGTGGGCGGGTCCTCTCTGCGGGGGCCGCCCAGGAGGAAGATGGCCGACTGCCCAAAACTATCAGCAAAGACAATAACACGTCATCACTTTTTCTACGTCTTACAGCGTTGGGGAGGATTTATGTAAAATTGTCATAGTAAGACATAAGATTAATACTACTTAAAAAAAATATATAAACCCATAATAGCTGCAGAGTCACATTTAAGACTTACTGTTTACATTTTTTTAATTAATTTTCACTAAAATATTCTCATTTCTACTATGTACAGTCATTAATTTGTAGTTACATTTTTGTAATATTAATCAAATCATGATTTTACAGCTGTGATAAATTTGTGGACGTGAACATCTGCATTTTTTTGCTCATCTTTACTGAAACAGCGTGATGATGGAGGAAACGGACCAGCTTTAAAGGACCATACTGTCCATTTTGCATGTTTGAGCCTAATATATTCAACTTTCCTACATGTAACATTACTGATAATCATTTCCCAAAGCATGCTACTGGAACGGTGAATTAAAAATGTTTTTCCTACCTTCCAGACCTCCATTGGTTTCAGTTCATTCTGCTATTAAAATCAACTTGTTGATACTGTAAACGTTCTTGGGATAGGTAATCCATCATCACCAACAAGACGTGTATTCAGGTTTTTTTAGAAGTTATGTAATTTTAGTGTTTAAGCTCAATAAAAAGCGTGGAGTGAATGTATGCCTCCACCGGGGAATATAGTCCCAAAAGAAGACCTGCGTTTATGGAAAAATTTAAAGGACCGTGACTTCATAAGGCTGTGTAACTATTAGCAGGAGAAACATGGATTTTTAAGGTGGGTGTATCACTTGAATATTTGAGTTTGAAAGATTAAGAGATTTTGCAAAATATCAGGAAAGCTGAAATACGGTTTTATCCTTTGGGAAATGATTGTCAGTAACGTAACATGTATGAAAATTGAATATATTAGGCTCTAACATGCAAAATGGATGGTATAGTCCTTTAACCTGCTGTCTGCTCTAGTCCTCAACAGATCCTCATGTGACCCAGAACTCAATCTGGTGGACCAGATTGACGACCCTAGATTTCATCACAATTTCCTCTTAATTGTGAACTTTTGGCAGGTGGGCGGAGCTTTTTCTGAGTGGTACTCTTTCACGATGCTCCTCCCCTCTCACCTGAGTGAGATCAGTGGGCGTGAATGATCCAGCTCTGATTCGTCCACGTGGATTCCCAGCGAGGAATCTGGCCGGTAGTAGTTGAGGATTCCGGCCTCTGCATTGAATCCTGGGAAACCGCAGGCCGCTGCTATGTGACGGGATAGCGAGTGCAGGTCAGCTGGGAAAGGCGTAAAATGGTCCGCAGAGTACGTCTACACATGGAATAAAAAAATACAAGCAGCCTTTAAAGGACCATTTTGCATGTTTGAGCCTAATATATTCAATTTTCATACGTGTTACGTTACTGACAATCATTTCCCAAAGGATAAATTCATCTAACAGTTTAACAAGATATAACCAAAATCTCTCATTCTCCATCCCACCAACCAATGAAATCTGACCATTTTCTCTTGCTTTTACAAACACGCTGATGAAGTCACATGTCATGTGATCAGCAGGGACTCTGCTGATTCCAGATCAGTAGATTCAGGGTGTTTGACCTCAGTTCACCCTCTACAAAACCAAAAACCACAAAACTGTGAACTCTTTGGAAGGGATGAAGCTTCATCTTGTAAAACCATGTAACCCGGCCGCTTTTATACACGCCACAAAACACGGCTTCCACACAGCACAATCACGGCACGTCCGTCACTACTTGCTGATCTGCTGTGATACAGGCTGGTTGTAAAATAAAGAGAAACCCTGTGTAATGTGATGATGTTAGCCTGTTAGCATTACATTAGCGCTAAATCAAAACACAACCTCATTAGTAAAAAGTATGATGAATGATGGAATTATTGCCAGCAATATATGTTATGTTTCCTGTTCTCATGTTTAAATACTGATGTCATGCGTGCAGATACGGTAATAAATTAAGTTATATTTGCTTTTAAAATTAAAACAAACCTGAATTCCAGAATCACCATTTATTACTAAGTTTGTTATTACTGCATGTATTACTGCATGTATTACTGTGTTTATTGTTGCTATGCTGGGTTTGAATGGAGACAGATATTATAGGACAAACTGTTTAGGATATTTATATCAGATTTTAAAATCTGATATAAATATACAAACATATATATTTATGATATTTGATACCTTAGTGTCCCAGTTATAATGGAAACCCAGCGTGACCCAGCGCAGGCGCTCCAGCAGAGTCTTTGCTTCTCTCCTTCCAGACTGAGGAAGCCTGTCAGAGAGCAAAGGTCAAAGGTCAGCTGGTAGTAGAATTCCTGAGGTGCATCTCAAACATCTCTGCTCCTTTCCTCTCCTCCATTCCTACACAGGAGTGTGAGGTGGAGGATGGGAGGAAATGAGCAGGAGGACATGGGAGACATGAAAATTGGGAGTTTTGTTTCCTCCATGTCGTCATATGTGTGATATGAATTTTTAATTAAACTGGAATGTTCTTCTGACTTCCTGCTTTCCTCATCCTGCAGCTCTTTGGCTGTAACTTCTCTCTGTGACATTTTGCTCTTTATTCCTCATCCTGATAGTCTTGCTGTTATACCATGACTTTAAACTTATGTATGATGCTGCAGAATGTGCCTCTGTGAAATTTAAAGGACCAAACCGCTGAGTTTTGTATGTTTGAGCCCAATAAATACTACCTGCATGCATGTTACTGCCAAGCATTTTCCAAAACATAAAACTGTATTTTAGTTTTCATGTTATTTTACAAAATCTCCAAATCTTGCAAAATCAAATGTCCATGTGATATGCACACCTTAAAGGACCATACCATCCATTTTGCACGTTTGAGCCTGATTTATTCAATTTTCATACATGTTACATTACTGACAATCATTTCCCAAAGGATAAAACTGTATTTCAGCTTTCCTGATATTTTGCTAAATCTCTTAAGTTTCAAAATCAAATATTCAAGCGATACACCAGGACTCTCAGTAGTGTGTGGATCTCTTTTCTCTCTTATCGTAGTGTTGGTCTCTTAAAATATCAGAGTTTATGTTTCGTTTCTGGTTTAATGTGTCAGTTTCACTGTAACAGCAGAATCAGGATAAATCACGACTCTTAAACACGAAGAAGCTCATTAACACACTGATCTTCATGTTTACCTGAGACTCACCTGATAACAATGTGTTGCTAACAGAACAAAGATTTATTAACATAAGGGAAGATTTATGAATGAGCTTAGCATGACTTTTTTTTTATTAATTACTCCCTGAGTCTGAACACTTATCAACATTTAACCATAACACTTATTCTGTATTCTAAGAATAAGAGCAGAATGATGTCACTGTTAGAAGTTTGAAGGGTCTGATTAAAACTTTGAGCAGCTTTCTACAAACCGGTCCAGATCCAGATTTGAGTGGAATCTGACCTGAGGGTGTGTGCGCTCTGAGCCCAGATGTCCTGCGTGTCGCTGGGAGACATGTGCATGTCCAGGTTGCAGACGTTAGGTTTCTGTGTGTACGTCTTCAGACACTGTCTGATCCAGGAGAGCTGGAAGCCCAGCAGGAAGGGGTTGGAGATGAAGATGAAACCTGAAGAAAACCACAGGAGCAGACAGGAAGATATCACATGTAGCATTGTGTGTGTGTGTGTGTGTGTGTGTGTGTGTGTGTGTACCTGAGTGTGCCTGCAGGCTGAAGGCTCTCCACTCTCTGACAGGCTGTAAGCCCACTGTGGCTGCATCCACATCACACACTGCTGCTGGATCCAGATCACAGGGAACTACCTGAAATACACACATTCACACACACACACAACATGCACACCCACAGAGTAATGTGATCATGTCTGTCACAGATGTGAGGAGCTCCACAGAGCAAAACTTTCATACTGATAAACTTTAACCACTTTGTGACATTTGACGTGTGACGTCAGACAGTGCAGCGGTGATGTGAGAAAGAGCGCCGCCCACAGGCCTCGTGTCAGCAAGTTTCTGTGAAATATGAACATATATGAACATACTGAAGATATTTGAACATATCTGATCTGACCTTTCCTCCCAGCGGAGATTTGTTAAAGTCTATCACATTAGAAAAATCAGGAGGAGGTTTTCTTTGCTTGTAAAACTTGAATAATTTCCTAAACGCATCTTCTCCGTTCTCCACCATGGAAGCCGCCATTTTGGCCATGACGTCACTGAATAACCCCTGAACTCAAGCACGTGATCAATATTTTTTTAAACTTTAATATTAACAGCGTGAAACAATAACTAACTTAAATGTCACAGCTCATATTGAGATTATTGAAATATTTCTTTAAAATGTTTTATTCATGTTACATGTCGTTTTGTGTGCGTCACGTGATCCGAGTTCAAAGGTCATAGTGTCAGAACAGGAAACATGGCGGTGCCTACAAAGAGAGTTTTCGAGGTGTTTGTGTCTAAAATCCCGTGGACCGTCGCCACCAGTAAGTTCTCATTTATTCCATGCCCACGCAGTTATTCACGGCAGCAGCCTGAGTGTTAGTAACTTTAATATTTCTCTGTTTATCGTTGTGTACTGACGTGACGCCGTGACATGACCGTCACGGTCAGCACGGTTACCGGTGTTCGCATCAGCCTGACAGAACCGAGTCCAGAGACAAAGTCTGAACACTTAATTATGTTGGAGATTAGGAGATTTGAAAAAATAACAGGGAAATTAAAATACAATTTAATGTTTTATTACATATTTATATTCAGATTATGTCTGAACACTAAATACATGCGCTTCAGGACCGTTTGAAGTATTACATGAGATTAGTTCACTACTCGGTGAACGTCGCGACACCTGGCGGTGACATGATGGAAACGCACAAGTTTGGGGTCATTTTTGAATGAGTTACTTTTCGCGCATATGTGGCTGATTTTCAACAATTATCAATATTATTAAAATATAATAAATGAGTTATATTAGTTGCTGTGATCAGTACTTATTGATAAGATTAAAATGTAATAAATAATATATTAGCTGCTGTGATACTGTAGATCAGTATGATCCCGCTGTAACTGAGGCTGCTTGGGCTGCATGTTATAAATGAAAATGATGCAGTCATGTATGATGCTTTATGCAGATCATGCTTTCGTCATACAGCAACACATGTAGAGGATCAGTCGCTGTGTGTGTGTTAAGGAACAGTGATTTTTTTTTTTTCCCACAGTGTGAGAGCTTTTTGTGACAATATGCACTGTAACACACACACACACACACTCACACACTGACAGTGTGTGTGTGTGTTACAGTATGTTGCAGGGTGTAACATGGTGTTACTGTGTGATGGTGTTTTCCATATGTCTTGGTATGTTCCTGTGTGTGTTCCCGTGTATCTTGGTGTATTCCTGTGTGATGTTCCCACGTGTCTTGATGATGTTTCCTTGTGTCTTGGTGTGTGTCTGACATTCATCTGTGTCTTTCAGAGGAGATGAAGGAATACTTTGGACAGTTTGGCCAAGTGAAGAAGTGTCTGCTACCATTTGTAAGTTCCCACAATATTCCAATGCTTTCTTTGACATTCATTTTAACATGTGACATTCTAATGCTTAATTTCAGTTTAACACTTTAAGGATCATACTGGTGATTTTAAAGGACCATACCACCCATTTTGCATGTTTGAGCCTTATATATTCAATTTTCATACATGTAANTTGTCAGTAACATAACATGAATGAAAATTGAATACATTAGGCTCAAACATGCAAAATGGGTGGTATGGTCCTTTAATAGCATACTGGAATGATCTGAAGGCAATGTTAGTCTGGAGGGTAGGAAAAATAATTGTAATATTTATCACTCCAGTAGTATGTGTTTGAAAATGATTGTCAGTAACGTAACATGGATGTCGGTTTTATTTATTGAATTCAAACATGTAAAACTACGGTATGGTCCTTTAACGTGGAGCGTGTGTGAATGTTTGTGTCATCAGGATAAGGAGACAGGCTTCCACAGAGGATTCTGCTGGATCGGATACTCCACGGAAGAAGGCCTGAACAACGCTCTTCAGAAAGACCCTCACATCCTGGAGGGGGCCAGGGTAAACCCCCATCAACACGGGACTAACACGGGACTAACACGGCTTAATATCTCACACACATATCTCATATCACATATCTCATGCAGCATGCTACAGGAACACAGAATTCATGTAGTTTCCCTTCATGCTGCAACATGAGATGAAAAATAAGTTACTAATAAATGAAAGATAAAGTTGCTGATAAATTTATCAGATTGTTGCAGCAGCAGAAACATTCTTAGTTTTTAGCTTCTGAAACCACAGACAGCATAATAGTTACTGACTGAATGAAAATTATGCTACAAGTGAGAAAATGCCTCTGTGACATAAGGATGAATTTATTGAAAAGATGATGGAGCAAAGCTTCAACTAACGAGTAGTTTCATTATTGATCAATTTATCAGTTATTCTATTTTAGTGTGTAAACTGTGAGAAGTGATCGTCAGAAGTTTCCACATTTTCAAAACGATTGATTTCATCTGATAAAAATGCCAAAACTCAAAGCAAATCAGTTTATAATCAGATGGAAGTGCAATTTAAAGGAGCATACTGGTGATTTTACATGTATGAGGCCAATAAATACAACCTGCATACATGTTACGCAACCATTTTCCAAAATGTGCTATTAGAGCGGCAAATACTAGAATAGTTTTTCCTACCTTCCAGACTGCCATTGGCTTCAGTTTGTTTTTGAGAGCTTAGTGGATTTGACAAAATAGTATTTATTGGGCTTAAACATGCAAAATCAATGGTATGCTCCTTGAAATTACATTTGAAGCAAATTCTCAGGATGACAAAGCAGAAATTAGTAAATGCTTTTACTGCTGAAGAGTAAACGTAAGCGATAATGAAGCTAGTTTTCTGTGAGTTGAACAGTAATTTGATGAGTGTGCGGTTTGTTTTCAGCTGCAGGTTCAGAGGAACAGACGACCGTTTTCCAGCCAGAAAGCCAACAAAGACGCCGACCTGGACTGAAGCCATGTGCCTCGTGCGTGTGTGTGCGTGTGCGTGCGTGTGTGTGTGATTGTTTTGTTGGATCCTCATCATCTTCATGTTAAAATATAACTGCCACAAACAGCACATTTACATGCATGTTATATTCTGATTAAGGCAACAAAGTGATGTTATTTAGTAAAACCTATAATCAGATGTTTATCAGAGTTAGATTATAAAGGCGATTTATTGGAGATCGTGTAAAGAACACGTGGGCTTGTAATGGCTGTAACATCCGAATCCACATCATGCCTAAGTCATGTTACACATGCTGAATGAAGACAGATCGAAATTTTCCATCCTCCGTCTTCTCATGCTGGAAGTAACAAATAACTTCTGCTGCTTCTGTGTGACTTCCTGTCAGTGTTTTTTCCCTTTTCCAACCTTCCGTGCATTTGGTCTGAATGTCACCGTCAGCCTGTCAGCCATTTTGTTTTTTATCTGCATTCATATTTATTATCAGTTAGAATGTTTAGATGCAATTTTTACTCTGATTCTGTGTACTGTGATGAAGGCAGCAAACGTGTTAGACGTGTTCATGGAATCAGGAGGGTGCTGTTGTGTGCATACATGTAATCAGAGTATGAGGAAAGTCCATGTGTCTTAGTGAGATTATAACAGAAATCCATTTACAGTCACATCATCTGTCTGTTACTCAGAGTAAAGTACTCTGATTTCTGCTGATTTCAGTGTATTTCTGGTGTTACGTGACATTAAAAAAATGTATTGCCTAAATCTGAATATAGTGAAAGATGAATGTGCATGTAAACACACGGAGTGATGTGTCACGGCTGCATTTCCTGTTTCAGTAATAAAGATCAATCCAAACTTGTATTTAGGTACTTTGTGTACTTTATATAATTTACTTCTTTAAACAGATGTGCAGGAAACATGAATTAAACAATAAAAACTTTGTCATGTTAAAGTGTGAATCTGTGTTGTCTTACTGGAATTTTCCACATGTAAACCGCTCATGTTTTTAGCTGTTAAACATGGCTTGTTAAAGTTTTGACGTCATTGATTTTTTAGGGTTATTTTATTATTTTATGTTTTTTTTTCTGTTTGCTGCTGAACTGTGATGATGTTTATATGAAGGCGATGTTCCCAACATGATCTGATAAAAGCACAGATTTAACATACAGGCAAACATGACATCATATTTACATTTGTGACTTCATGTTTATATTCATGACCTCATCATGTTTACATTCATGACCTAATGTTTACATTCATGACCTCATGCTTACATTCATGACATAATACTTGTTCATGACATCATGTTGACATTCATGACCTCATCATGTCTTTCACAGAGAGGAAAGGAGGAAGGAGGATCTTTTTGCCTGTTGGAATCCAGCCTGGCTGTGACTTCCGGTGAACAGCTGATGACTGTGTGACGTGCACTAAGCGTCACGCGTCGTCAAAGGTGTAGTTTAAATGTATCATAAACAGCGACATTCAGAGCATGACGTCATGCTGTAATAACACACACACACACGCGGGTTCATTACTGCAGATAGAAATTAAATTAATCCGAGTCTGATTCAGCGTCACCTGCGTTTGTTTCAAGTTCACCAGAGCAACCCGCGCAGAAGCAGAACTACGTTACCCACAATGCTCTGCGCCGCGGTAAAAAACACGCGACGAGGTCAAAACAAAACCGGCGAAAGAAGACGCGCATGGAGACACTGTCAAGGTACGTTATTCCACACACCGTGTCTGTGTCAGCCTGTGGTGCTTCCGCTGCTCCTCACATGTATGTTACATTACCGACACGTATGTTACACACCGAAATGTATGTTACACACCGACATATATGTTACATACCGACACGTATGTTACACACTGACATGTATGTTACCGACATGTATGTTACACAACTACATGTATGTTGCACAAGCAACAGAAGGAGAAACGCGTTTACCTCTCTCTCTCTCTCTCTCTCTCTCTCTCTGTCGGTTATATTTCGCACGTTTATGCTGTTTTGTTTTTTTGTTTTTTTTAAACTGAAGCTGCTTCTGATTCCAGTTTTATCACCTTAAACGTGGCATGTTGCCTGCTAAGCCTTTTGAACAGAAAATGTAATGTGGCTTTTTTGAACGGAATTATTAAAAGAATAAAATTCCTAAATTATTAAAAGAATAACTGTAAGATGTGTTGGACTTCTGTTTCCGAAAGCGTTTAAGCTTCGAAACTCAAGATAGAGGGGCAATTCAAAGTGCCTCATAAAGATACGAGAAGATACTTACAAATCTCACTTAAAGTACATTACAACATAAAGCATAAAATATATGACAGTTTAAAGGACCATACCATCCATTTTGCATGTTTGATAAAGATGATGGAGCAAATATGTCACAGAGGCATTTTCTCACTTGTAGCATAATTTTCATTCAGTCAGTAACTATTATGCTGTCNATATGTCACAGAGGCATTTTCTCACTTGTAGCATAATTTTCATTCAGTCAGTAACTATTATGCTGTCTGTGGTTTCAGAAGCTAAAAACTAAGAATGTTTCTGCTGCTGCAACAATCTGATAAATTTATCAGCAACTTTATCTTTCATTTATTAGTAACTTATTTTTCATCTCATGTTGCAGCATGAAGGGAAACTACATGAATTCTGTGTTCCTGTAGCATGCTGCATGAGATATGTGATATGAGATATGTGTGTGAGATATTAAGCCGTGTTAGTCCCGTGTTAGTCCCGTGTTGATGGGGGTTTACCCTGGCCCCCTCCAGGATGTGAGGGTCTTTCTGAAGAGCGTTGTTCAGGCCTTCTTCCGTGGAGTATCCGATCCAGCAGAATCCTCTGTGGAAGCCTGTCTCCTTATCCTGATGACACAAACATTCACACACGCTCCACGTTAAAGGACCATACCGTAGTTTTACATGTTTGAATTCAATAAATAAAACCGACATCCATGTTACGTTACTGACAATCATTTTCAAACACATACTACTGGAGTGATAAATATTACAATTATTTTTCCTACCCTCCAGACTAACATTGCCTTCAGATCATTCCAGTATGCTATTAAAGGACCATACCACCCATTTTGCATGTTTGAGCCTAATGTATTCAATTTTCATTCATGTTATGTTACTGACAATCATTTCCCAAAGGATAAAACTGTATTTCAGCTTTCCTGATATTTCAGTCTTTCAAAATTAAATATTAAATCTTTCTAAATCAAATATTCAAGTGATACACCCACCTTAAAAATCCATGTTTCTCCTGCTAATANTTTCCCAAAGGATAAAACTGTATTTCAGCTTTCCTGATATTTTGCAAAATCTCTTAATCTTTCAAAGACAGACATATACTCACTCCACGCTTTTTATTGCGCTTAAATGCTAAAATTATGTAACTTCTATACACGTCTTGTTGGTGATGATGGATTACCTATCCCAAGAACGTTTCAAGTATCAACAAGTTAATTTTAATAGCAGAATGAACTGAAACCAATGGAGGTCTGGAAGGTAGGAAAAACATTTTTAATTCACCGTTTCCAGTAGTATGCTTTGGGAAATGACTGTCAGTAACATTACATGTATGAAAATTGAATATATTAGGCTCAAACATGCAAAAAGGGTGGTATGGTCCTTTAAAAAAAATCATTAACATCAAGATTGAGTAAAACAAGAGAGAGGTTAAAACGTCTGAAAATAGATGGAATTAAAGAGAAGTGCTTACAATGCAAAAACAAATAACTTCAAACGTAGTGGCAAAAAAAAGGTTATGAATCTCACAATGAGGCAGATTTTAATACTTTCCATGAACTTATGTGGTGCAGAAAAACTAAATGCTGAATTCTCATGTCTGGGCTTTCCTGACAGTCAGTGAATGCATCACACAGAACTTGTGACCAAACCGTGGAGTGGAGATGAAGGGTGTGTGTGTGTGTGTGTGTGTGTGTGTGTGTGTGTGTGCGTGCGTGTGCGTGTGCGTGTGTGGTTGCTCATGTAACTCTTGTTTGCAGGTAAACAATGAGATCCATATTCCTGCTTGTTTTTATTGATCTACTTCTGCTACTTTAAAAAAAAAGTGTACGCTGTTGCTTCGGTTAGTGATACAATGGTTGCATCACAAACTGGTGGATATATGGAAAATTTGATGGCACCTGGTTCCACCAATACTGAACAGAACCGGTTCCAGCACCAGATCTTTTATTTTTTTTAAGGAAAAGATTGTTTCCTTCCACGTCTCTGGAAGCCAATATTATAAATGATCATTTATTTTCCTGATTTGATTGATGCTTGACAGGTTTGATTCCATGAAAAACTCCTGGTCCAGATATGATCCTGATGTGATTTTGTGTTTTGGCTCTGTCTGATACTGTGTTACGGTTTATTCCACAGTATTCTGTCCTCATACGTCGTGTCTGTCCTCTCGTCTCCTCAGTGTCTCTCATGGCTGCTCGGTTACTCAGTGCGTCCTCGCTGGCAGCAGTGTTTGCCTCCACAGGCTTTTACCTCTATAACAGACCGCTGGACCTGAATGACCTGAGCGTGATCCGCTTTGGACGAGCTGCAGTCACGGTGAGTTACTGCACCATGACTACTGTGTCACGCTTATTCACCACACGGAAACAGCTCCCACCAGGCTGAGATCTCTGAGAAGATGAGGGAAAAAAAAACCCTAAAAACCTTATCATACAAGGAAAAATGCCATAAAAACCATATTATATAAGGAAAACCCACCAAAACCTTATCATATAAGGAAAACCCCCCAAAAACCTTATCATATAAGGAAAAAAACCCTAACACTTTATTATATAAAAACCTTATTATATAAGGAAAACCCCCTAAAAACCTTATCATGTAAGGAAAAAAAAACCTAAACACCTTATCATACAAGAAAAAAAAATCCCAAAAACCTTATTATATAAAGAAACCTCCCAAAAGCCTTATCATATAAGGGAAAAAAAAACCTAAACACCTTATCATACAAGGAAAACCCTCATTTAAGGAACTNCCTCACACACACACACACAAAAAAAACCCTATCATATAAGGAAAAAAAAACCTTAAATGCCTTGTCATACAAGGAAAAAACCTTATTATACAAGTAAAAAAAAACCAACCTAAAAACCTTATCATATAAGGAAAAAAAAAAAAACCCTAAAACCTTACCATACAAGGAAAACCTCCTAAAACTTTATCACACCAGGAAACCCCCTAAAATACAAGGAACACCACCCCCCCCCAAAAAAAACAAAAAACAAATAAAACAACCTAATCATACAAGGAAAAAAACCCTAAAAACTTTATCATACAAGGAGAAACCCCCTAAAAACCTTATCATACAAGGAAAACTCTCTAAAATCTGATCATATGAGGAGAAACAAGGTGTATAAATACCTAACTAACCTTTAAATGATTTAATAATGTAAATAACATAAGAGAGGCTTTTTGAATGAGCTTCAGTTATGACATCATTTATTTAGCGTGACGCTGTGTGATTAGAGGGATTTTTTTATGAATCCCCATGAAAAACGGTTACTTTCAACACGTCTACATCACAGTGACTGGAAACTGATCCGTGTTCTTTTCCACATGCATGAAATTGGTCACACACTGCAGCTTGTTCAGTCTTTCAACATTTTTTATCACAACATTGCAGTTGCACCTTTTTTTTTATCCATAATATCAGCATATCTGAGTGTTGTCTCGATCTCTTTGTGAACTAAACTTATGAATGCACACTGAACCGGGTCTGGAGCCGCAGGTTCACCACTCGTAATAGATAATTTAATAAATAATTGGTTGAACTAGACTTGGCACATCAGGCTGAATCCTGCAGCCTGTAGAATCTAAACATCATTAAATAGAAGCTTTCAGCAACATGAAGCAGCTAAAAGGTTTCAGCAAGCTCCAATGATGCCCAGATCTAATGAAACTCCAGAAGAAACTGAAATCTATCAGTCTGAAAGGTTCAAACTCATTTCTGATGCTCTGGGACTCCATGAGAGTCATTATCTCCACACGGAGAAAACACGGAACAGCCATGAATCTTCTCAGGAGGCCCAACAACCAAAACTTCTCCAAGAGCATCAACGACTCATCCAGGAACTCACAAAGAACCCAGAGGAACATCTAAGGAGCTGCAGGCCTCGCTCGCCACGGATAAAGTCAGAGTTCATGATTCCACCATCAGAAAGAGGAGGGGCTAAAGAAAGAGGCGGGGCTAAAATAAATCCATGGAGAGCTGAGGTGAAAACCACAACTAACTAAGAGGAACAAAAAGACTCGACTCACATTTACCAAGAAACACCTGATGAGCCTCAGACCCTCTGGATCATGTTCTGTGGATGATGAGTGGAAAGTGGAACTTTCTGGAAGACGTGGACTCGTTCCATCTNGGATCATGTTCTGTGGATGATGAGTGGAAAGTGGAACTTTCTGGAAGACGTGGACTCGTTCCATCTGCTGTAAAACTAACGCAGCATTCCACAATAAGATCGTCATAGCAACAGTCAGACTTGAAGGTGGTAGCGTGATGGTGGGGGGGGTTTAAGATCGTCATAGCAACAGTCAGACATGGAGGTGGTAGCGTGATGATGGGGCGTCAAGATCATCATAGCAACAGTTAAACATGGAGGTGGTAGCGTGTTGGTAGGGGGTTGCTTTGCTGCTTCAGCCACTCGCCATAATTGATGGAACCATGAATTCTGTTTCTACTAGAAAATGCTTCCATAGGACCTTAAACGCACCATTCCTGCTGGAAAACCTCCAATGTGTCTGAATTAAAGCAGCAAAGAAGAGAGAAACAAAATTCCTGCACAGGATGAGAAAGATTTTATCTGCAGTTATCAGAAGAGTTTGTTGCTGTTATTGCTGCTAATTGTGGAACAACCAGTTATTAAGTTTAGGGGGTTATTACTTTTTTATATGGTGATAAAGGTGTTGGAGAGATTGTTTCCTTCAATAAATGAAATGATCATTTAAGTACTGTAGTTTGTGTTTTTTTCTTATCATAAATTTTGTTTGAAGATCTGACAGAATTAAGTGTGACATATATGCAGAAATACAGGAAATCAGGAAGGAGAAAATACTTTTTCACGGCTCTGTATCATTCATGCTCAGTAACTCATAAAAGTACCAGCTAATGAGTGTCAGAGTGGTTTTATGTAGTACGCACTTCTTCACGTGAACCTGCTGGTGATTTGACCTACCAACCTCATCAATAGCAGGGGGGGGGTGGCAGATATTCTGCAGTGACTTCCTGTCCCATACAGGAAGTCACCAGATGATCAGGCCAGTTTGACGTGAATCGGTGTGAACATCACGTCTGCTCTCGCTGCTATCACACTAATGTTGCTGTTTTTTGAGAAGTTAGAACAATGTTGTATTTGTAACTTTGACAGCAAGAAAAGCAGATTTGATCACATTGCTTAATCACACAACAACATGTACACATGTTCATTGTGACATATGATGTTATATTTAATAAACGGTTATCGCATCAAAAACACGTTAGTTTAGCTCATAATGTCATTATTATTCTATGATGAAGTGTAATATGTGCAGCTGTTTTGAATCCTGTGTGCTCTGTGTATGTGTGTGTGTGTGTGTGTGTGTGTGTGTGTGTGTGTGTGTGTGTGTGTGTGTGTGTGTCTGCAGACGGCCATCATCAGCTACGACTACCTGACGGCATTCAGACATGTGGCATACGACACAGATGAATACTGGGCCCTCAAGTCCAAGGTACAAAGACTTCCTGTTCCTCTTCCTTCCTTTTCTGTTTTGAATCCATGGACTTTGATTTTGCCATCACACCAATATTCTGTTTTCATTCCCTGTAATCCGCCATATTTCCCATCACTTCCTGCTCCTTATTGGCTAAACATCCCTCCTCCTACTCTGGAGTGAAGTTTAGCCAATCAAAATCTGCAAGTCACAAACAGTTGATCAGGTGAATACACAGGATTTAGCTGATCAGGTGTGAGGAGAGTAGAGATAGAACATTCAGCACCAGAACCACTGCAGCACAGATGAAGATAAATCTTCTTCCTCCTGCATTCAGGGTTTGGTTAAAGGACAATACCGTCCATTTTGCATGCTTGAGCCTAAACCATCTATAAAGATAGTTTCTCTGTCTGTCTGTCTATGGCACCAACATCTCTAGAACCCGCCACTGTATGAAGTTGAATTTCGGCAGATTCACTGCTCAGGACCCAAGGATGTGCAGTGTCACGTGTGAAGTTGTTTGGACCAGCGGTTCTTGAATTGAAGCTGTGCTGGTAAAAAGTAGTCCACGTGGCAGCTTACTCTCCAAGTGTAGCAGTGCTGCGGTCTCAACCCAACCCCATACAGCAAACAAAGCTAGCTCATGAGGACGTGCAGAACTACATTATGGCAGGCTGTGGTGCACACCATAGAGTCCAGCCTGGTCCGAACAGGCATGTTTTCATGGGCGCTGCACTAGTATATTCAATTTTCATACACGTAATGTTACTGACAATCATTTCCCAAAGCATACTACTGGAACGGTGAATTAAAAATGTTTTTCCTACCTTCCAGACCTCCATTGATTTCAGTTCATTCTGCTATTAAAATCAACTTGTTGATACTTGAAACGTTCTTGGGATAGGTAATCCATCATCACCAACAAGACATGTACTCAGGTTTTTGTAGAAGTTAGGTAGTTTTAGCGTTTAAGCACAATAAAAAGTGTGGAGTGAATGTACACCGATCAGCCACAACGTTAAAACCGCTGACAGGTGAATGAATAACATCAAGGGTGGGATATATCAGCAGCAAGTCAACAGTCAGTTGTTGAAGTTGATGTGTTGAAGCAGGAAAAATGTGCANGATATATCAGCAGCAAGTCAACAGTCAGTTGTTGAAGTTGATGTGTTGAAGCAGGAAAAATGTGCAGTGTAAGGATCTGAGCCTCTTTGACAAGGACCAGCATGTGATGGCTTGAGCTTCCACTCTATTATAAACGGAGAGAACGGTGCAGTTTCACTTCTCTTCTCTCTTTCTCTGGACAGTGACAGAAAAAAAAAAAGAGTTTCAGAGAGAAATTAAATTCTCCACATTTTCACACCTCAACACACCTGACCAATCACTGCATGAAGTAGGCATGCCGAGTACAGAGGCGGAGTCAGAAAGTTACAAATTTTATTGGACGCAGAATTCCCCTTCCAACTTTCCAACAGTCACGTGGGAGGAAGGTACTGTGTACTTCCTACTCGGCTTCCACTCATCTTTACTTTCCAGACAAATACACACTTCTTTTTGAAAAACATCATGGAACACAGAACACGCTAATGAAAAGTTGGCTGTTGTGATGCATGTGCTTCTCACGCTAAGAGAGCAGTCTGACTCACTCTGCTGCTGATTGGCTGTTCACATGTAATTCCTCATGTGATGTGATTGGCTGGTGCGATTGATTGATATGATTGGCTGGTTGTGATTGGCTGATGTAATTGGCTGGTGTGATTAGCTAGTGTAATTGGCTGATAAGATTGGCTGGTGTGATTGACTGGAGATTGGTTGGTGTGATTGGCTGGTTGTGATTGGCTCATATGATTGGCTAGTTGTGATTGGCTGGTGTGATTAGTTGGTGTAACTGGCTGATATGATTGGCTGATGTGATTGGCTGATGTGATTGGTTGTGTCAGAGGACATGTAGAACAGATGTCAATTGCATTTGTAGTTTAAATTTCATGATAAGCCACACCGTTAGAGATGCTGTTTCTGATTGGCTGATGGTGTCCATGATTTTTGGAGAAAACATTAATCTTGTCTGGGAATTTCATAATCAGACTCATAATGACACATGTTTCAATGATGTATGGAAGTAATTACACATTTACAGTACTTAAAAGATTTTTACTAAGGGCTAAAGATCTAGCTACAGTTTTGAAATATTAGAAAAATTACCATTTGATGCTTTGTGTTGAAATTAACAACTGTACAGTTTTATGTTTTATAGGAGAGAGAGAGAGAGAGATCTGTCACCACACAACCCAGCCAGTAAGCACACAGGAGGAGGGGNAGAGAGAGAGAGAGAGATCTGTCACCACACAACCCAGCCAGTAAGCACACAGGAGGAGGGGTTCCCAGGAAACAGCGAGGATTATTGATTGGTTGTAATGAGCGTTAACACACGTTTCATGTGTGATTCTGGCTGCTGGTTGGTGGATCTGAGCGTATCTGCCTACACTATCCCACACACGCTCACTGAATGCTTGTGTCTCAGCCAGTCATGAGGGACAGATTCATCAGCACGTTTCATGACACTCGTTTCATAATGTTGCTGAGAGTCGCTAGATTTGTCGCTCAGCTCTTTTCTGAAGAATGTCACTAAAGTAGCTCCAAATCTGATAAATTGGCAATACTGGAGATGAGATTTGTGCAAGTCAGATGAAAACTACGGATAGCCCTCTAGGTCAATACAGGCAAACTTCAAACAACATTACTCCCTTAAAATACAGGATTAACAGAAGAAAGGACATTGTTTGTGAAATTATCTATTAAATACATCATTTAAAAAACAACACCAGCTTAGAATTGTTTGGCAGCAGCGTATTCCTATTTTCTATCACTAGATGTCAGCGTAGACCACATCCCTCAGCAGATCCAGTTCTGGCTCCATCCTAGGCTGGACCAGGGGCTCCTGTCTGTGAGCTTATGGTGGCATCATGTCAGACAAACATGCGTGAGCAGGAAAGTCCTTTAGGATCTGCAAAGGAGGGAGTGTTTAATGTTTACTGCACATCCTGCTGCAGCTCCATCATGGTGAACAACATTCACACACATTCTGTCACACAGAAAACACACAACTTAACATGTACTGTCAGGAGGCTTTAGTGCCACGAAAAGCAGATGATGTACAGAATCTTTGCTTTGTTTAAGCTCGTTGGAGGATTTCCTGTTTTTAATAGTTTAGCTTACAAATGTGTCTGTTTAGCAAAGACACAGAATGGAGGACGTGCAGAAAGCCAGCAAACACACTGATACACTACCATCATAAGCAGGCAGGCATCATTTTATTCATGACTGAGTCCACACGGAGGAGGGACACACCTTAATGACGGCGTGATCAAGGGCACACACCTTAATAACGGCGTGATCGGGGTACACACTTTAATGATGGCATGATCGAGGGTATACATCTTAATGACGGCATGATCAGGATATACAGTATATCTTAATGATGGCATGATCGGGGGTAAATACTGTAGCATAAATTTAGTATGCATAACAATAGTATCATATGAATATTAAGGTAAAGCAATGGTATGCAAAGTTGCCATGTTAAGATCATAATTTC
>VXCM01002846.1:0-64092 GCA_014773175.1 Lucifuga dentata | reverse complement strand
CGGATGCCCTTCCTGACACAACCCTCTGCATTTATTCGGGCTTGGGACCGACACAAGGAGGACACTAGCTTGTGCCCCCTTGAGGCTGCATTGAGGTGAGGGGGTCAGTAAAGGTTGAAATATATATTGCAATAAATCCATTTTGAAGACTTTTCAAACACATGGGGGAGTAAGAGATTACACAGGCTCTAAAACTTTTTCTTTTCTTAAAATTGAATGAGGTGATTGCAGACCTCAAAAGAAAGTGATGGATTGTATGATTATTTCTGTCTCAATTCACCTTTTTTTTTTTTTTTTTTNTTTTTTTTTTTTTTTTTTTAATCTCTGTCTCGGAAATGAACCCCTTGTTTTTGCATGTGGGTTGCTTCAGGTCTAAATATGTAAATACAGATATCATATATGGGCCACAAGAAAATGTAAAGAAAATATTTTAAAAAGTCATAATAATAATAGTCAGATAAGGTAAAAAAAAAAAAAAAANAAAAAAAAAATCAGAATTGAGTATCAAGACCTTAACATAGCCCAGTGTGGCCCTGTCTTTTTTTTTTCTTCTTCACCTTCTTTGTTTTTCTTCTCCTTCTTTGTCTTCTACCTCTTTATGCATTGCAACAAAATTTGTTCACTTCATTGTTGTGCAGAACAGATGTGTTTACCTGGGGCCTTTGTTTAATGCTCATAATTAGATTTGAACCTATTTAGTTATGGTGTTGCTGCATGGAGGTATGGATTTGGCTCATGGCTACATAACTGTGTGGCTTTTTAATTGCCAGTGTCCAAACAAACAAATGAGATGTTAATTTTTAGTGTTGAGTGAAAAGAAATGTGTGTACTTCTGTAATTTAGAATCACAAACTAAGGTGCTTGTAGTTTTGCAGGCTGGTTTAAGGAAGTTTGTGCAGGTTTCACAGATTGTGTCTTAAATTCCAATTTTGTGTGTGAACATTTAGAAAAAACTGGAAAAACTGAACATGTTTAAACTGCATCAGGATCTGCAACAACATACACAGTGGTAATCATGCTGATTGGATGATGGCTGTCATTATTTTTTGGAAGATTAGAGATTTTTACATGGATGAAGTGTGCAAAACTGTAAATAAATAAGACTCATGAGTACTACCTTAATACATTTAAATTTATCATGTTGATGTAGCGCCTCCTATAGGCCAAATGCCATCAAATTTTGCAGGATTTTTCTGAGGGAATACGATTGCACACTGTACTTACAAGTTATGACAGTTAAAATACAGAGTTTAGCCCCATAGCTTACCATGTAAATGAGCAAAGGTCATCCTGATCGCATGCTTCAGCCATGGGACCATCTCCTTCTAATGCATCCTTCCCCTATAGAAAAGGAATTAGGTAGTTGAGTTAGAGTTATCTTTTCCTCTCCATTTTGTGTGTGTATAACAAGTGTTGTGTCCCTGCTGGTAAACTGACTGCAATGTTTCTGCAGCTCCTGCTAATGCAGCAGCAGCGACCTTGCAGAAAATGCTGCGAATTCTTACTGCATAATCCAACCAGTCTACCTTGTCCTCTCTGTTCCTTATTATCCAGCCTCCCTTCCTCACACTCTGTCTGCCTCATACCACTTTAATACACAGCAGTGTGAGGATGTGGAGTACCTGAGACCAAGATTTATTTGTACAGCTTTCTAATATGCCATAAATCATAAATGGCTTATAAAGTGTGACTTATTGCTTTATTGATGTTTATAAATTGCTATTAATACCTTATAGATCAGTAATAACATCAAAGAATTAGGCTGCCGGGTTGTGAAAAAATGCTTTTGGTGTATATCCTTTTCTGGCAGAAAGCACAGCATGTGAATGGAGGATGAAAATTTGTCTGTCTGCTGACGGAATGGGAGCTTTTCTCAATGTCCTTTTCCCTGACAACTCCACACCACTCTCCACCCAGAGGGAAAAACTGATCCAAAATCACTCCATATGAGCTGTGTTATGTTTTCCAAATTTCATAACATTGACCTACTCTTTGTTGTCTTAACTTGTGTCTGGAGGAGCAACTTTCATAAAATACTCTGTGAAGTCAAGGTTTTTGACAGTATCAATGATTAAAGACAGTTGTGTCACATAAAGAAGTAGGCTGTAGCACATGATTCTGGACATGGGACCGAGACTAGTCTGCTCTGGAGCATGGTCCAGTTGTTGGGTTAAATTGTTCCACACACACACACACACACACACCAGTAAAATTCAGCTATCGCCACTCCTTTTGCTCTCTCACAGAAACTCATTCTTCTTTATCAACAATTCAAAAAACATTTATAATGGCAGATCTGAGGCATATTATAACATGAGTAACTCATACTAATAATATTAAGAAATATTAGTAAGTCATTCATAAATTATTCTTCCACTTCAATAATTCATCAAGAATCAGTTATAAATATTAAAAAAGTTATTAATAAGTACACTCTGCTCTGGATGCTCTGCAGCTCCTTTCCAGAAGGTAAGGGGTCAAAATGTCCATTGGAAGGTTCTTCCTATTGAACCCAAAGTTTAGTCTTATTGTTATCTTATTACTCATCTATAAAGGATTAAAACACAATGAATTAGCCTTTGATAAAGTAGTTGATTCCAGCCTTTATAAAGTATTCCTTATTAGAAAATTATGCTAATTTATCCTTCCAGAAGGCTAATTGCCAACAGAATACTAAACATTTTCCCAAAATCATCTGTTTTGGATTGATGAAAGTATCCAAAGTGTGTATGTGCAGCTTCTGTGTTGCCCACAGCAACTATAATGAGTATAACTATACTATATAAGTATACTATAATATGTATAACGTAGATCATAGACCACCCAGTAATTGTCTAAATATTGTTTACTGTTATTATTTATGTACAGTAGTAATCCTATTAAAGTGTCTTCATGTGTAAATAACCAGAGACACATGAGGAAGCTAACAGGACATAAGAAAAGAAGGACAGCCCCTTATAAGGCAACTCTGCTCTTATTCAATGCAGCAGCAGCATTAGTGAGGATAAGTTAAGTGAAATGTTTTCCCATGATTCCCCTGATGCTTGTAGTCAGACTGGTTTGTTCTGATGTTTGCTGTGCTGCAGAGATAGAGAGAAAAAAACAGAAGTTAACATGACAAAAAAAAAAAAAAAAAAAAAAAAAAAAAGAGCAAGAAAAGAGATGAGAGAGACACTTCTGTCCTCTGTCCTGCAGATTGGTACATTTACCTGGTGTGGGAAGCTGGATGGAACCACAAAGCAAAGACTAATTGATCTTTGAAGATTCTCTCTCAGCCTCCTACAAGAAATACACATCATGACAAGCAGGCATCCTGTGGGAGAGGCTGTAACACACACACACACAGTGAGTTACAGCGAGGAGGAGGAGGAGGAGGAGGAGGAGGAAGTATAATACACAAACTCAACACTGACTGACATTTGTTTGAAAAATAGAAGACAACACCAGTAAAGATCCTCTTAAGGCTTTAGAGTCACCAATTTCTTTTACAGCCATGCTTATTCTGTAGCCGGACAGAGAGCCAACACTCTGTATGTTCAAAAGTGGGAAAGTGACATTTAGTTTGGCAGCTAAGACGTGAATGAAAATACAAAACACACAGATGTACATGGATCTTGAACAAGCCAGCAACAAAAGACCAGCCCTAATCTCAGCTTTGATTCATGTGAAGCGGAATTTCAGGTCAAAGTAAGAGATTCAGAGGGTTCAGTTTGAGGTGAAGTAAGCAAATAACACACTGAAATTTAAAATGCAAAATGAGAGCGTGTGGATATGTTTTAAAGTTTTCGCTTACACAAGCTACTTAGCAGAAGAAACCGAATTCCTGAGGCAAAATGCTGCCCACATAGAACTACATTTGAATACTAATAAACACACACACACACACACACACAAAAACCAACCAAAGATTTGCATTCTATAATTTCATATGGTATACACACTTTACAAACACAACCCAGTCTGGAAGAAGAAAAGGCTAGACTGTCAGCACTAAGGCTTGAAGTATTTATGATTTGTTTTCCCCATAAATTATCCACATAAATTCAATATTAAAATCTGTAGTTTGGAGCGATTCTCAAAAATACGGGCAAAATAACCAACATCCAACCTCTTCTTTTCATAATTCACAAGACCATATTTGCCTCTAATTCCAATTTCATCTTAAAGTCACTGCAACATTTAGCTCCAAGACATCTAGGCTAGTTTTGGAGCATTTTCCTGTTATTTGTCCAGCCATATTTTTCCAGCTGGTATTCTGGGCTTAATTTGCCGCTGAATCTCAGTCAGAATTAGAGCTGATGAACCGGGCTGAACTCTGTTTTGGTGCTGCTGTCAACAAGTTCTCATTTTAAAAATTATCCTAAAGAATCAAAGTTGTGGTTTGTTAGGAAAAAAGCAACATCTACATCAAAGTTGACCAGTTCAAGTCATCTTTGTAGAAAATGTGTGGCATCGATCCAGAGTCAGTCAGTCTGTCTGCCATCTGATATCTAATTTGTTTGCCAGTGACCAGTGCTCCCTGCTACTGGGTCAGGAATAAATGTGGCTTCGATTCCACAAAGGCTGGGTCATGGCGGGGCAGTCCATCTCCTCTCGTCTCCACCACATTAGCGCCACTATCTCCTTTTAGTCGTACATGGCCCCTGTCCTAATGATCCAGATGAGTTAACAGGCTTGGCACCATGGCTGTCATGTTGGAAACAGCAGATATCCATTATATCTGCCCTCTCCTGGTGCCGCAGGTGGTCGCTCCTATAACAGCCTGCTGCTAACCCAGATATCAGAAAGAAATGAGTTCAAGAACAGCAAGCTTCACTCTCCCAGGTCTATCAGACAATAGCATGTGCAGAGCTGCTAAATCTGGGTGTATGGCTGTAGCGTGTCTTATTCTCACCGGGTTATTTAAACTACCCAATTATCCCCAAGCCTCTGGGGNGGGGGGGGGGGGGGGGTGACCTACACTGGCCTTCCTGTCCCAGGTGGTTGAACGGAAGTAGGTCTCATTATGATGAGAGAAAAGGTGGAGGTGGAAGTAAGGTTTGCATTAGCCTGGCTGCCGGTTGCAGGGCTGTGGAAAGAAAAGGTTACAGGTAGATGTAGCTCAACAAGAAGAGATTGAGATGTAGCTCGTATACTGAGAGTCCAACAGAGAGCAAACTGGTGGCCTTTGCCCTGGGAGTTTTAAAGAGCCTGTTTCAGTGGAGTTTTGAATGTATATATTTGGTTTAAAAGAAAAGTCATGAAGGAAAATTAAATTAAAATCAACAAAATGTCATCATGCTCCCACTCTTCCTTCCAAAAGAACAAAAGAAAGAGAGGATTGCTAAACCAGACTGGAACTTTGGAGATGATGTTCACACTGGTGGTGACTTCATGACACATTATTTGTAATTAAAACAAGTGATTTGATTGTGCCTCTGGTGCTAATGATGCAAATGACATACTTCCTGTTGCAGATGTTTGGTGATGGCAAAGATCGCATCTCTGCTTTCTTGCAGATGATGTAGTTATGTTGGCTTCATCAGGCTGTAACCTTCAGCATGCATAGCAGCGGTTTCAGCAGCATGGGAAGTGTCTGGGATGAGGGTCAGCACCTCCAGTCTGAAGTACACAGGCAACATTGTAGTGGACAGAGCCGGGCCTGAAGGCAGAACTCTCAATTTAATGGTCAATCATATTCCCAACTTCACAAATGGCCATGAACTCTGTGTTGTGACCGAAAGACTGAATGGATACAAGCTGCGAATATGAGTTTCCTCCGAGGGCGTTGATAGAGGGTAAAGAGTTCAGACATCAGGAGGGAGCTTGGAGTAGAACTGCCGCTCCTTCATTTGGACGGGAGTAAGCTAAGGCGGCTCAGGCATCCAGTTATGGTTGCCTCCAGAAGAGGTATCGTGGGCACATCCAACTGGGAGGAGACCCAGAACATGCTGGAGGTGTTATGTATCCCATCTGGCCTGATACATCTTGGGATTCCTCAGGAAGAGTTGGGTTGGCTACTTTGCTTATTCTGCTGCCTCCATAACCCGGATAAACAGCAGAGAATGGATGGATGCACTGAGCTAGGAGATACTAAAATCAAAAACTGCTATTTCTTAAAAGTTGTTTCCATGGGCAATTTGATAATTACTGTCAGAACAATACATTTCAGAGAAGATATATGTATATATGAAGCCCAACAATGCTGCTAGTCTAATACTTTAAATTTGGAAAATTGTGTCACTTCAAATTTTGTAATGTAGTCTTTAATCCTTACTGCTTAATTACTATTAATGCTAGATATCTAGGATGACTGATACCATTTTTTCTTTCCTGACTCATTCCCATATGAAGGAGAAACTACATTTCTCTAAAATGTACATTTTTAACTCCCTTTCACTTGTCTTAGTGAGAAACATGGGAACCTGGGTGAGCCAGAATAGAAGAGAGAGGAGAGTCTCACAAGGAGGGAGGGAGGGAGAGAGGAGAGCTGACTCACTCTAATGTGGGAGCTTGGCGGTACAGAGGGGCACTGAATCATCTGGAGCCTTATTGAATATTTCCTCCGTTTGATGTCATTATCACCCTAGTGATCATCACTCCCATCATCAGCACTATCGCTGAGAGTCCACATCACAGGGCAGAGAGGGGGTGGGGGTGGGGGTGGGTGGCATAAAGGCAGACAGGAGCAGAAGGTAAAAGTCAGTGGGCTCCAGGCAGCAGAAAGACACTGAATTAACAGAAGGAGAACTGATGTTAGAAAGCAGAGAAAAAGATAGATTATGCAGGAAGGTTGGAGTTACTAGCTGACTGAATGAAAAGGGATTTCGAGCTGGAATTGTTTCCTTAGAGATAAAAAGGCTCGAAGCAGCATGATAAAGAAGTATTGATGGTGCTGGAGTGCTGGCAAAGCCCATCCATGCTGCTTTTGAATATATTCTCATGCTCGAATCAATGTCGCCTGAGTTATTTGCTACACAGAAGTTCTCTGTTGAGCCTAAAAAAAATAAGATAGATGAGAGGAAAAAGGCGTATTTAAATCATTTTTAATTAGAAACTGATCACATTTCAACCCAAGCAGTACTTTTCTTTACCTTTACTCCAATGTGCCATGCATACAAAATCAGAATCAAATCTGTTAAGTTTATATTTGTCTGGGGTTGATATCAAAGTCTTTTTTTTTTCTGTGCAATTCAACAATATTCACAGATATGTACATTCAAATTAGTCAGCCTCATATATCAAGCATCCTCACAAAAAGAAACATAAACATTAAAAGTAAAAAGTTAGAAAACCATCAAATTAAACAATATATTTCTCTTTAAAATATAATTATTTCATTAACATGAGTTAAATAATGATTGCTTCATTTTTAACCATAGGCACGTCGTAGTTAGGTGAGGTGTGGAAGCCATGTGGAGGCCATCGATCTCTCCCTCAACTCCCATTGCAGCTGATGTCTGTGCAAACAAAAACACCAAACCAACCTCTAGTCCTTGTAGAACCTCTTTAACAAAAAAAAAAAAANAAAAAAAAAAAAAACAAGTTTCCTCTGATATGTGAGAAACAGAAAAGGAACTCTACCAGGAGCTCGTTTAGAGTCTTTCATGGCTCACAATAATTTCTTTGGCATAAACCATGTTTCCTACAACAAAAATAGATGTCCATCTACTCTTTCTTTGAAACTTATTTTGGATTTGTCGTGAAAAACAACCAGAAATTGATAGAGAAAAGCATTTGGATGTGTTGATGTTGTGCATCACGTGACTGATCTCTCTGGATGTGTCTATGATTCAATGCTTTAAAAAAAATAATTGTGGGTTCCTGTGATGAGATTTAAAACATTTAACATTCATGCCAAATACAGTATCTCATGCTAAATATCTGTGTAATTACACTTAAGGTAAAGCTTTAAAATGTTCAACTCACCACCTATTAGATATGTCAAATGAGTGAGTGACAGAGTGTGTGATAACGCGTGTGTGTGTGTTCTATGTCAGGAAAGACCTTCCATCCATGTGTTAGTGAAGATCAGCAGTGTTCACGATGTGAACTTTTACAAAAGGATGAGGATTTATTCTGTTTTTCTGTCAATTCTATATATATATATATATATATATATATATATTAAAAAAAGAAAAATCAGGTCATTAAGGGCAGTAAATTATTAAACTCAATTATAAATATGAAAAAAATAATAAGAAAATAAATAAATTACTAGATAAAACAGAAAGCCTTAAGAATTTCAGGGTTTTTCATTACTCATTTTCATGAATGTATTTGACGTTGTGATGGCCTTTCATTAATTTTCTAGTAATAGAGTGAAAATAAAGTGAAAACACTGACATACTGGCATGGAGGAATGCATTGCAATAGTATCACAGTTTACCCCCTGCTGTAATATTATATCCTAGGCAAAATCATTTTAAGAGTACAATATTATCCCCTTCGGCCGTTCTGAAGTGAAGATTGGTAGGATGTCAAGACAGAAACTTGCAGATAAACATCTGGATATATGTTTAAGATGTCTATGACGATAAATGTACCATGTGTACCAAAGTGGTGATTTACAGTAGAAACCAGTATTTGTTACTTCTAAAAAAGATCCATTTTTTTTTCTCTGGAAAAAGGAAGTAAGGAAGGTGGGAAGGGAAGGAGAGGAGGGAAGGATGAAGGAAGGAAGTCGAATGGGCTTGTAGGTCAGTCCTCTCTCCCCATAGTGACTAATGAGTCTCCACTGTGCTGGACAGTATTTTTAGGATGCTCCACATGTCTACTGAGACATTCAAGCTGTCAAGGTGACCTGCTTTCACCATGATCAACTGCGTAACCTAGAGTGGTTTTTGTTTTGAAGGGAAAAAAAAGGTAGAAAAAAAAAAAAAATTGAAATCTGGTTAAAGTNAAAAAAAAAAAAAAAAAGATCCTGCTATTGTTCCACTGAATGCACATGCTGATATATTGGATTCACCTAAGGCAAAAGGATTGTGAATAAGTGTGGGAAGTGCTCTTAGAGCCCCCCTCCCTCCACAGCTGAAGACCAGAGTAAAGCAGAGTGGAGGAGTGTCCTGAATGGTCCGCAAGGTTCTCCTCTCTCACTCCATCACTCCTTATTCAAAATGCACCGACTGAGTCAGGAGTTTCCCCCTTCAGGCCGCCGTCCTCGTTCCTCTCTCTGGGTCTTTCAAGGTGACATGTTGAGTAGTTTTGTAGATTTATTTGGATAATTGATAGCCAGACTGATGGCGGCAATGTTCTTCAGAGCCTGCACGATAACAAAAACAGCATCCGAGTGCATCAGTATGTGAATGAAAGAGAAGAACAAGCACTGGGAGAGAAAATCAATGAGTGAAGTTATAAAACTGGAGGTTAGAAAGCTATTTTTATCCTCGTGGCAGAACCTGTGCCATGCTGAGGAATGATGAAGAGGCCCAAATGTTTTGCGATATTGATGATGGAAAAGATTTCTATTCAGTCTATCAAGAAACCAATCATGTCACCTTGTCTAACAGGCAGCATAACAAAGCGTTGGTGCTCTCTGCCTTTGTAAACATTTTTCTCTGCTTTGTCTGGCTGACATTTTGATTCCGGACTGTAACATTTTGACAGCTACGCACCAGATGCTGTGAATGTTTCTTCAGATATTTGTAGTTTACAGAGATCGAGTCCTTCTAATCTGACCAAAATTTCCCCTTGACCAACACTTTGGTCCATCACAAGTTATTTTTTAAAAATTATGGCCAGATTTCCACGTGGAAAAACTTGGTCTCCTGAAGATACATTAAATCTACTCTTTGGTGGTTCCTTGATCTTCTCTGACCTCTACAGCCTCCATCAGGTCAAAACTTCCAATTATACACAAGAAAACTAAAGACATTTACAGAGCACATTCATATTCCCCAGAGGATGAACTCTTTCTATATTAGACACTCATTAACTTTTCTCTTGTGCCACCCTCAGGCAAAACTGTCAACTTGGCACACCTTATTATCTATTGAGGAGATTGCTGTGAAAGCTGTTCAGCACGTTCATGGTCCCAAGGGTGCCCTTCACTAATTATTAACAAAAATACAAGAATCTTGCACTGTTATTAGCATTTAATTGAGCAGAAACTTGGAAAAATAACAGCAAAGGAGTAGTAGAGTGAAAACACTCCTAAAGGTAATGCCGTTAGAAGAACTACAGTTTCGAGACTTTTTCAAGTCCTTTTACAGCAGGATTGTTATCATCAGTTAGTTGTCATCAGTTGACTACTGCCAAACCACCTCTGGCTTTGTTTTCAACCTGACAGGTATTAAGTAACTGCTCAACAGAACCGCCCACCATGCTTTTCCACCACCCCCATCCTCTCCTCCCCTTAACTGCCTTCAAGCTCCTCTGCTGTATCACAGGGTCCCCAGTACAGAGAATTCTGCGACTCGCTCCGCCACAATGCTAATGGACTGTAATTACCAAATACATTAGTCCTGAGTGCAGCCCACACACACTCAAAACAAGCAGCAGGGGTGAGAGTGGGGAGGGGGTGCCAGGGGATCTGCTGGGTGTCAACATCTTGGTGATTTGCCAGCAAAAGAGACTCCAGCCTGTGAGCTGACTCACAGCGGACTGACCACAGTGTGGTTAAAAAGAAAGTTGCATGTTATCACAATGCTTCGTGATGCTGCTCAGAGACACCTCCTATAAAGGTGCACCAAAGCTACTGTCATCCATATCAGCCATCATTTCACTAGTAACCACATCAACATATTGCATAGAGCTCAAACAAGATCTGAGAGACACAGGTTGAACAGATGAACTTCAATTCAGAAAGATAAACATGCAAAAAAAAGTCATCTGATCAATACATATTTAAAACACTGTGAGTAAACTATTATTATGCTGAAAAGTAGTCAAATTCTTACCATCACAGTGTGGTTGCGGAGCTGCTCGTCCGTGGTCATGGCTAACAGGTACTCCTGGAGGATGCCCTGCACCTGGAAAAATGTTGAAAAATTGGTGAGAAATGCGTCTTCGGCCACGTTCCCAAACAAATTTGCAAAGATGCACAGATAACTTTGAAGGCCGGATGGCTGTCACGAATGTGAGGGCTCTCCTGAGACAGACTAGCTTAGGAGGTTACATAAGGGATACACTTGGTAATAAATGAAGCCTGAATTCCCCCGACCACTCTTCCATCTCCATCTCAGCATCAAACACACTGTGGAATGTTGGAAAAGTCATTCAAAATTATAAACACACTGAAGATTGTTTCCACCAAAGCCCTACAGGAGAGACACAGCTCAGGTTGCATAAGCACGGGGAGTTGGGAAACAGATAAGACTGCAACGAGGGTAAATGGGCTGAAACTGGCCAAATGGAGGTTTTACAGCGCAGGAGACACAGTCCAGAGCTCTGGCCCCCCATCCATCTGACAGCACCCCAAATGTTTACGCTGGTGGACATCCTAGAACCATTTGTAAAATCAGTGGCGCATGACAAACCATTCTGAATCCTAAATATAACCTTCGCTTCCTGGGGTAGAGAGTTCATTGAGACTCACTGGATCTGTGGCTTGACTCCACTTGCATACAAAGAAACGGATCTGATACTGAAATGGGAAATCGTGGCCACTAAACCTTTCAAACGTGGTTCAAGGCTGAGCTGTAATAAGACTACAAATGTCTAAATGGCGCATCAAGCCGCTCATCAGCTTCCCGTGTTTTCACAGCAGAGTCAACACGGAACTGTTGATCTGCTGTATGTTGTCAGCTATTAAGCTTATATGTCAACATAAAGTAAGGGTCAACCACTAAAATCAAGTCATTTTTCAGAACATGGCTTTGACAGGTGGTTCGTCATTTTGTCGGGAGATCCCTAATGTTTCAGTTGACAATGATGACCATTTAATGATGGACCATTTTTGTGCAATGGTTTTTAGCTTTATATTAGTGTCAGGCAAGTTCTACCTGGGAAAGTCTGGTCATAATAAATTTAAACATATGCAGATGTGAAGACATACTGGAACAGAGTAGGTAGATATCATCCATTCCTCCATCCACTCTGCTAAAGCCCTCGTAATTTCAGGCTGTAGGTGAAGAACTGCAGGTGACTAAGCAATGCAGCAAACCCATTTGTCTTTCACTGCTAAAAGGCAAGTGAAATGACTAATCGACTAAAAATGTGAAAGCAAAAAAAATCTGCAATGTGACTCGCTCTGCTGGATGGAGGTACTCAAATGTATGATGCTGCGCCTGAGGTCTGTGTAGGGCATCCTATACAAAACTCTCTACAGTCTCCTGTTTCTTTGTCCTGCTGAGTGTTGCTACTGCCCCCCGGTGGTTGCTGACTTGTACCGCTCCACGAGTGCGCCGCTTTTTCACATGCCACAGTCCAGACAGAAAAATACACTCAGAGGGGAGCAAAGAAATCCATCCTGAGTGACATCTCAACTGATGTAGCTTTGCTGTTAGAGCAGCAGCCTCGGGCTTTGGCAGTCTGATCTGAAGAGAACATGAAGGGACGGGCGGCACTTTTCTGTGACTGTCTGGTTAAATTCTATCTACAGATACAAATGGGAAACACTACCTGCAGGTTGGTAGTGTGCTTGTAATCCTTAAGACTTTTCTTGATTAATAATTCAAGGTAACTGAGAGCGAGCGCATACACATCACACAAAAGGAATAACATCTCTTCCTCTCTAAATCAGTCTGCAGGGAGCCAATGTGGCTCTGTAGCTGTCTGGCAGATGGAAGGGCCGGGCTTTGGCCCTGAGCCCAGCAGAGAACAGGTGGGTCAAGGAAGACACATGCTCATCTCAAAGAGACACTAAGAAAGGTAAGAGAGAGAAAGAAAAAGGGAGAGACAGAGAGGGTAAAATCTAAAATGCTGTGTGGAATTTACTCCTGTCATGACAATCAAATTGGCACATGCGTTGCTAAAATAGTTCACACAAAAGAAAATGAACAGGTGGTTGCTATACACTCACCCTCAACACATTTATTCTGATAACAGAAAAAAAACCCACCAAAACAATTTATCATTTTGTATATTGTATTGTCGCCCCGTGCTACCTCTGCCACAGAGGTTATGTTTTCAGTCTAGTTTATTCAGTCTGTTAGTTAGAAGGATACCTTAAAAAAAAGAAAATGTATTAACAGATTTCAATAAAAGTTTGTAAGAAGTGATGCCAAGGGCCAAAGAACATGCAATTAGTGTGAATTATTTTAAAAGGATTTCATAACATTGGCAGATAGGGAGTCAGGAACTGCTACATTTAGTTGAATTAAAAGCTCTTAAAAATGTATGCCATTACTATCCATCACTGTATGCATCTTGTTCAGATCCAGATCAAGATGCAGATTAAAAATTCCTCAACTATTCAAGTATTAAAAGAAAATTCCTCAATTATTCCTCTATTATTATTACGATAACAAATTTTGAGGACTGTACAGCCTTGGTGGAGATATGCATACTGAATTCTTTCTAGTTTTTTGTCTGCCCTGCATGTGTGTGTGTGTCTCTGTGACACTCACGATGGCCCTGGCCTCTGCGATGAAGAAGAGTTCAGTGAGGGCTCTGTGAAGAGGCAGCAGCACGGTGATGCTGGTGGGATCCTGGCTTAGACTGCTTTCCATAGACATAAAGAGCTGCCACAGAGGTCGCAGCAGAGTCAGCTCACAGGCTCTATAGTGCAGGAGACCAGACGTTAGACAGATGTACGCAGGCAGAATAGAACAATGAGTAAGAGCATTTACCCAGCAGATGAATGACGAATCTTATAGTATAGCCATGAAGGTATAATATAAAGAACAGCAAATGGCCCTCAAAAACGTGGTTTACCCGGCCATTCCATTTAACTTAAAACTAGGGCTGTGAGTTGATTAAAAAAAATTAACTAATTAATTGCAGAGATTTCTGTGATTAATCGTGATTAATAATGATGATAATAATAATAATACTTGATAATCGTGATCGCAGAAACTTGTAATCATTATACATTCAATCACCAAATTAATGTAGATTTATTCCCTTTTAAAATCCCTGCTTTATATGCTTTATTGAACTGTTTGTTTAGTTTGCCACTGAAACAAGAGGCCCCACAACTGAATTGATTTGATTTATTTTATCTTAAAGGAGTAACTTTATTTTGTNAGAGGCCCCACAACTGAATTGATTTGATTTATTTTATCTTAAAGGAGTAACTTTATTTTGTATTGATGGCATGATTTGATTAATTCATTTGAATGATTTACTAATTCATTCAAACAAATTAATTAAATCATTTAAATTAAATCCAAAATGGTTTTATTCCTGCAAGTGTGTTTGTGTGGCCCTTATACTGTATAATAAAACATTATCTGATCGCAGCCATTATTTCAACATCACTGAAACAGCATCATGCGGCTGGAAAACAGGTTTAAAAAAGCCTGGTCTGCCATCTAGTGATGAAATTTTCATCCTGCATCAAAAGGCTGCTGAATTGGCATTTCTCAAACTGGGTAGTAAGTGGAGATGTGCTGAACCAATGAGTGCAATTACTCTTGATGACAGTTTAAAAAAAAAAAAAAAACAGCCAGAAAAAGAGAAAAACTTGATTTTTCACATTGCTCTTGCATGAGAGCACCAGTATCCCATAAATTTGTTCACAATGTCAATGTGGCCACATAGTGGCTGTGCCATTCTGCTCTTATGCAAATACCAAAGTACAACATTTACCTAATTTCCGTGGCGAATGGGCATTTTTGAAGGCCTTTATGCAAAACCTGGGTGTATGTGTAATCCTGTATCTCCAGGGAAAGCAAACATGCACTAGCTTCTGATACCCACTTTTGCACAATTTATTAAATCTGGGTGGATGGGCTGGATGCCCAAGGGAGAATGGTTTTGAATATTTGGATGCCTAAACATAACTAAGAAAAGCCTACGGTCAAATGAAGATTCCACTGTTGACAAAATAAAGTGTGTGAAAGCATGAGAAGGAAAAATATGCATAAAACTGTACAGACAATACTTACGTCTGGGATTGACACTGCAGAAGACGGAGCAATAAATGGATGGCTTTGAGCCGTTGGTTTCCAGTCTGACGACAGGCCACACCCACCTGCCACTCCCATATGTCAGCCAATGGCAGGTGATTAAGCACTTGGTCATCAGCTAACATTTGCTTCAGTATCTCAAACCCTGATTTAAGACAAGCCAAGGAAGAGAAGACAACACTGACCTCAGGACTCACTCTGATGTTATTTAGCCATTTACTGAGTACTTTACAAAGTTGCAATGAGTTCCTTACAGCAGCCACACCCACTAATGGTACTACGAGGTGGTTGACTCAAATGCATGAGAAGTGTGTCTGTTGAAACGTACCTGTCTGAAAACGTCCTCTGTGGCCTCCTGTAACCGTGAACTTGTAGCCCCACTCTGTGTTGCTCATGTCTGACATAAACTTGTAGTACAGGGTATCACCTGAGGAAAAACCCACACAAGCTACTTGTTGGTGAACAAAATTTAAACATATACTGACAGCTAACTATATCAAATGCACATACAGATGCATATACTCGTACAACAGAATAGCACCAAAACAAGAATTTCTGTTTTCATTTTTCCTCACCGGGGATTTCAAAATCGGACCATTTCTGAGGAGAGCCACTAAAGTTGTGGAGGTCCTGGAGGAAATCGCTGCTGCTGGACATGATCAACTCATCACAGCCTTCCTCTGTGTAGCAGCGGGAGTCAAATTTCACTGACAGGTAAATGGCTCCTGGAATGTGGACCTTGTCCTGAGGAGAAAAACGGAAGACACACCAAACTTTTCTAATTGAAGTAACATAACATGAGAGTTAAGGGAGAGCACAAAATATGGTACCAAAAATGGCACTTGTGCATGCACAATTTTAAATAAGAATCTGTACTTATAGTCAGCTTAACTGGACAATCTTCTTAATTATACATTTTTTAAAGCATAAATAAGGGAATATAACCATAAAAAAGTCAGCTATCGTCGATGCTTTACCCACCTCAAAGTTGGTGTTGTTGTCATAAGGGTGTTTAGACTCTCTGACTTGCACGGCCATTCCAGGCTCCTCCATGAACTGGCAAGCAGTCAGACACAGACTGCTCATCATACTCTGGCTGCAACCCTTAAGCACCCTCTGGAGAATCTGTTGGATAAGATCATTCCAGAATCCCATCAAATAACAAAACACCTAATGTGCTGTACTTGAACTCATATGATACCAAAAACTAGACAAAAAAAATTACTGTTATGCACACATGCACAGCAAAACTCCTCCCTCTTGCTCACCTTTTCCCAGAGTGGCCTCTCCTCCAGCTGCATTAACATGTCGAGAATGTAAGCCATGTGGGATGCTCCGCTCAGCTCTAGGGCCTCCTCACTTAATGCTGCCTCTGCAGGCCAGTCTGCAAGCAGTGAGGCCAGCACATGGCGGGCATACAGTGTAGCGATGGCTTGGTTGACCTTCACCAAATACTGACGAACTGCCCGATTGCTACGTACATCCAGTTCCTTGTGCAAGAGTGCTGAGCTTTTGGTGCGCCGTTGTTTGGCGTAGCTGAGCTGTAAGTCACTCTCTGAATTGGTGATGAGCTTCTGGGTAACTACATTGATCTCCTCTGTGGCCTTTTCACAGTAACTGGGCTTGGACTGTGGGTGAAGGGAGAAGGGGGATCAATGGATGAATCAGAGCAATTACATTTGTCATTTTACAGTGGTTTCTTAAATAGCTTACCACGCAGGACACGACAATCATGTCAGTGTCCACTGCCTTGGTATTCCTCTCTTCGGAGCGAGGTCGCCTTGCAGGCTGCCACTTCTGAGCCAGTGTTCGAATTGTCTCATCTGTTTTGATCATTTCACCATCAAATCTAAAAAATATAACACAAAGGCAGTGTTTGATTGTAAAATGGTAGGCCATTGGCAGCCACGTGAAGAAAATTAAGTCAAAAGTAAATTCATGTTTACGCTGACCTCTTCTGCACCTCCAAGAAGAAAGAGTCCGTCCTCTTCATTTGTAACTCGTACATGGCTCGCAAAATTGGCAAAGGAGCATTTAAGGCATCGTGGGTGATCTGAATTTCAAAGAAAGACTTTAGATGCTTACATCATCATCATTAATAACACGAATAGTATCCCTCATCACCTGGAAGCAAATCTTTGTCTCCTCATCAAGGCCCTCTAGGGGATCAGGCCGGTTAACATCAGGTTCATCAGCACAGCAGCTGGAGTGGTCAGAGTCATGCTCCTTTTCCTGCTCTCTTTGGTCTCGCTCAGGGTCCTGGGCCATGGAATGGATCTCCCTCTTGGAGGAGTAGAGCATGATGGAGAGGATCTCTAGATCTCGCAGCAACCACAACTTGCTGAATCCCGTCCCCTTGCTGCACTTCCTCACCAACAGCTGTGTCAGCCCTGACTGCTGGATGGCCTCCTGAGCTTCCTTCACTCCATGCTTCTATACAAGAGACAACATAGCATGAGAAAACTATTATTATTTTATAACAACTTAAACCAGTTGTTCCAAACTATGTGCCACTGTACACAAGATTGTGCTGAATGTATTTTCATCAAACATTAGACCAACTGATTAGGGCACCTTTGTAATGGTATACGCCACTAATGTACTGTATACTACATCTACGTTGACATGTTTCGATGAGAATGTCTAAAGTGGCTAGCAGAATAATTGGCCATGGCAAGTACCTTGAGTGTGTTGTAAAGGCCTTTAAGGGCCAAGGAGAGGACCCAGGAGGCTTCCACAGCATCTGGGGAGCTGTTATCCTGGCTGATCTGCAGTAGATGGCCAATGACGGAGGTAAAATTGCTCAGATAGCGGCTGAGCAGGGTCTTTGGGGAGTCCTGGCTCTCTGACTGTCCTGGGAGGCCAGCTGTACTGGAATCCTGAGCCTGGATCAGTTGGTAGTCCTTCACTATAGAAGAGGGAAAAGCACAAAGGGGATTAATTCCATACTTATTTAAAAACATAAGAGATGGTGGATGAGCACTACTACAACTCTACTGACCCGTTTTTCTCTTGCGTGTCTTAATGTCCACTACTGCAGCGTGGTTCTTTTCTGTGAAGTGTTTGAGCAAGATCATGTGGTGCTGTTCGTTGGCGTTGTCGATAAACACTGACTGGGTGCCCACACACAACACCTGTCAGAAACAGGGGAATCAGAAAGGGGTTTTGAGAACCAGGAAGCACACAATTTGGGTTATACAGTAGTAAAACCATAAACAGTGTATATCCCTATGTAGCAGTATATGTTTCACTTACCTCAGGGAAGCCCACCAGCACCAGGAGGGTGAAGAGGTTTGTGCGTTGGAGAGTGTGTGGTAGCTGCTGAACACAGTGGTCGGTGAAGTCAGCGATGACTGTGCTCCACTGGAGACAAGAATTCAGACTGTGTAAAATGTCCGCCACTGTGCATGCCCAGTCCAGACCAATGCGGCTACAAAACAGGATAAGGAAGATAAAGTGGAGAGAAAATTCACATTTTGACACAATGGTAACAGCTGATGGATCAAAAATTTTTCTTGTGTGTTTGGTAACAATCAACACAGTAAGCATTTATAATATTACCCAAACAATTTAAACAAACATATCCTGTTATGGCAAATACGATCTTGGCTGTGCAATTAGGAGGGTGGTGGCAGTTTTATATCTTTATTAGTACAATATTGATTGCACTGTAGTATGCTTCAGAGATAATATGAAGCTAAGTCAAAGTTTATTAAGACATATACTGTATGCCACAGTGCTAATATGCAACTGTGAAAACTAAACAAATATTGGATATGAAAGTCTTCAAGTCAAACAGCCACAAACCGATCAAACGGCTACATACAGATATAGCCTCGGGTCAAAATAAAGGTTGCTGGCTTGTATTTTCTGACTGTACAAAGTAAAACTTTCCGATCGCTCATGTTCTAAAATGCTAATTAGAAAACCACAACTGACAATATTAAAAAATTAGTTAGTATGCAAATATTTTCTTGTTTTATCAGAGTAGCAGAGGAGAATATCTCACATAATTGGTCCAGATGAGCCAAAATCCATGTTGGATTTAACAAGTGCATATTTTTACTAGTATTACTAATATCTGGAGATGTGTCATTATAACAGCAGATTAAAAACTAAACTGCAATAGTTTCCATGATATCATCAAGGTCTTCCTCATTTTACCTGTCTAAACAGACGGCTCCTAGGCTGAAGAGCAGCTGGACAGTCTTCCAGCCCTGGGTGTCTGCACCAGCTTCCTCTCCTTGTGTCAGCAACTCACATTTGTCAGCCAGGGCTTCTGTGACGGCAGCATCAGCCTCCACTGGAGGGATGCGGAGCAGCAGCTGCCCCAGCAGTCCCAGGGTGAGGTGGTAGGTCTCGTTCAGAGAGCCAGCATTGGAAATGACTGCTCTAAAAAGCTGGGGCAAGATGGAGCTCAGACTGGGCAGAGAGAGAGTGGTGTCCTGAAAATAAAAGACAGGGGAATTATTATTTGTGGATTGTTTCAGTCTATCATATATGTTTATACAGAAGTATCATTTGAGTTAAAATTTGCAATCTTGAAATCACACACTGGTTTTGCTGGTGGTAGCATGGCTGCCAGCAGTCCCAGGATCCTCTCTCTTGAGCACTCAGAAAATACATGCTCCTGCAGGGGAACCTGAGTCAGCCTTTCCTCTGACTCCTTGACAATGTCAGAAGTTGGAGAGGTGACAGGCTCTGAACCAGGCTCTGAAGCTGAAAATGATGAAAAAAATACAAGGCTGATCCAGAAACCTCCAATATGTTATAATCATGATCATTAATGGACAAATTACTGATGTCCATATGCTGCCTTCAAAGTTATTCTCAGTTCTTACGTCGGATTACAGGCGACAGGGTGTCCTCACTGGATACAGATGGGGTCTGGCTGAGGCTGGAGGAGTCCAGGGTGTCTTGGGTCACCAGCTTCCGCTTGTCCTCCTCTCCAGTGCTTGAGGGTGAGGAAACCACTGGAGGAGCATGGGGAGGAGAGCCCACCTCCTTTATCTTCTTTTCCATCCCTGATGATTTATTCTAGAGATGAGAGCACAAATCTAGTTTTGTTACAATACCAAACATCGTCTTTTGATTTCTATGTGGAGCGCTGTTCTCACCTTGTCCCTCGGAGAAGAAGGGGAGCAGATTGCTGCAGTGCTGCCAGGGAGAGAGGAGGTGTCGGTGGTTGTACTGAGCTCCTGAGAGAATTCAGGAGATACTGGACACTCACTCTCAGATGCTGATTCATTGGAGGACAGGAGAGCTAGCACGGCTGAGGAACGTAGACCTACAAAGAGAATAAAAAAAGAGAGGTGTGACAATGACACCTTCTCACTGGATGATAATACAGTAAGATTTACAATAACATAGCACAGGCAAACTCCACACAGAAAGGCCCAGCCAGCGTTATCGACTTTGCCACAAATGAGCCATGCACCCCCCCCCCCNCCCCCCCAACAAAATGGTATCATTTTTAAGATGTGTCATTAAATGTCATAATTTGTAAAAATGAGATGTGATTAGCGTATACATAGGTGGAAGTCGTCTCTGCCATTTTTCTTGTAAGACATGGAAATGTTAAGGTGAGATAAAGGCCAAATTTGAGTTTAAAACAAATATGACCTGGACTTACCTTTACCAGTTCGTCCTTTTAGCAAGCAGTCTGTGATGAGCTGGGAGCAGTGCGTCTGCAGCTCCAAGGCCTGGCTTAAAGTGTTGCTGTCCAAAGACTCTCCCTCAATCTGCATCTCACTTCTCAGGTCTGAAGTGTAGAGAGCCAAAGCAGCAAAAAGCAGCCAGGAGTAGTTGTGAATGTACGGCTGGATCAAACGGTGACGGTCACTGATGCGTATGGTCACCATGGGATACACGGTGATCCGATGGGTAGGAAGATGGCTACAGACGGGGGGAGGGGGGGAAGCACAGATAAATAAAATGCAAACCAGTGAAAAGATTCAATTTTATATTAGATTTCACTTGAAGTGTGTCACCTGTCAGGATACTTCTTTGCATTGTAACAACCATAGCACAAGTCAAAGTCTTCACACACGTTGCAGTTGATCCTGCTGCCAACAATGAGCCCCTGACAATGATCACAGGCATATTCCATGTTCACCATCTCATGGTCATCCTCATGGCCCTCAGGCTTTGCCCCACCTGGTTAAAACACAGTTTACATTTAGCTCTGCTCTGATACTCTTATCCAAGGTCATTTATAAGTGAAACAACAGAATAAACACATTTCTATAAGACCAAAACTTCAAAAAAAGTCCTCACAATATTCCTATGATTTTTTTTTTGCTAAGGACATAGAATATGGAAACAAGAGGGATTTTCANAAAAAAAAAAAAAAAAAAACATAGGAGAATTTTTAATATTAATTGTTTAGGGAGGGGATGGGTGACTAATCTCTAAACTCTCAGCTCACAGTTTCGCCGTGTGTTTGCTCATGTAGCATAGTGGAGTGTGTGACCTCACCAAGGAAGCAAATCTTGCAAAGATCCATATCCATACACTGCAGACATCTGTATCTGTGCCAAGGTGCCATCCTCTCACAGCCGTCACAGGAAATCACGACATTGAGCAGGTCACAATAGCGCGCTGTGAACATGTGCATCTGTGGAAATGATTGCGTAAATAATTCAACGGGATTATTGACAGACGTTCCTAACACTGCTTAAGTGGATTCATTCACCATCAGACATGAGTATGTATAGTGCGTATTTACAAACTGTTGTTGAATGCCATTAGTAAATATCTGTCACAAACTTTAACAAAGATACTGGAAAATAACAATCTATAAATATTTATTTCCTCAGGCTTTTAACACTTGCAGCCCACACAATTTTAGAGTCAGATTGTTTAGATTCTGGACAGCAGGGTTTTACTTTGGCAATAAATATTGAGTACAAAACATACAATTGCATCATATTTCCAATTACTAGTGCACTAATTGAACCAGGCGACTAGAGTAGTTTTAAGTATTCCAAGTGAGCCATATACTCATAAGCCAGTGGAACAGGACTGATACCCAGACTAGCCAGTTCATTTTGTGTCATTTGTCACAGAGCAAGGTTTTTTTAATATACTTTACTTTATCTGCATCACTTAATCTCCTTTATTCTAGCCTTCACAGGGAGGAAAACAGAGCAGAGAGGGACTCAGGCCATATGTTTATCACCAATGTTTTTTTTTCAGTCAGCTCAGAAAGCAGATAACTTTCCCTATGATTGCTTTCTCTATTTTGCCATGTGCTGTACCTTTCTCTTGTCCTCCATGGAGCTCTCCTCATCAATCTTGTCATACCACTTCTCAAACATCCCATCCATACACTCATCCATCCAATCCTGGTTCTTCCTGTAGTCAGAAATTTCCTCCTCCTCTGTCCATTGACTGAATGATTAAAGCAGAGCAATGAGAAATTTTCTCCACAATTCAAGTGGTTTGGACATTATTTTACAATAATATTTTTAAATTTCTTACATAATTGCTAAAAAGGCATAAAGGATAAGGGATAAATGCAGAGCTCTACTTTCTCACTGTGAGGTGCCTGTTTTGTGATGCGTGTCTGATATTATATTACCTTATGGCCACATCATGAACACTAATGTTCTCCTGGGACATGCTGAGCAAGAGGTCAGGAAGATTGATCTTCAGGAAGAGAGGAAGGTCATGTACCTCCCAGCTCATATCTAGAAGGTGCAACAAGCAGGTTTGCACGCAAGACAGACCTGGCAGCAGAGCTCTGTGGAGCATATGGGGGTTCACTTACACTACTGCATACACACTTAAAATTACACTAATCACACATACTAGTTGTCGGTAAACATGATGGTTTAGAAGAATTAAAAAAAAAAAAACTTACTTCTCATTAAGGCTGCTGAAGCCTTGTACTGCCTCCACCAGCATCAGCACCAGCTGATGGTAGGAGTGTCTCACCTCCTCTCCTAGATCCTGCCCACTGTCTGACAGCTGAGAGAAATAACTGGAAAATGCAAAACAGAAAAATGGGGATGGAATATTAGAGCACAATTATATGCAGGAAAATCACAGTGGTAAAGGCAAACACAGCTGAAGCCTGGAGGTCAGAGCTACTCCATACATGACTTTGGAAAAGGCAAAGCTAATCAAGTTATGTCCAAACACAGCTTGTAGTTTTGTTTATGGATATGCGGTAGCTGTGCCTTATTTGTTGTTAGTGTACTTTTTGTAAAAAAAGAAAACAGTTAAAACATATTTGATCATTTCATAATTCCTTACTTTTCCTAAAGTCAGGAAACTCACAAATATTTACCAAACTGTGTTAGACTGAATTAAAAATTTAATCCAAATCATTCTCTACTAAATGTACCTTGTGAAGTCTTTCTGGCATGCCAGCAACTCCTGCAGGAACAGAATACAGGAGGCTTGGAAGAGATGTGGCTTTCCCAGAGAACGTAAACACTGCTGAACCATCTCCAGCACCTTACACACACTAGCAGCCTGGGCTTTGTTCAGGGACAAAGTCTGCAGAATGCTGCAGGAAGAAGAATCACATCACTTAAGCCTGTATGATAGGAATAACACAAATGCAAATTGAAACCGTCTGAGCCTGAATTAGTTAATATGGGATTAGTGGTCTGTTACCTTGCTGTTGTAAGAGACTGGTCCCTAATGAAGTATAGGATGTGTCTGAGTATTGGGTAGCGCTCCTTGACCGAGGGGGTCATGCGGGGCTCTTCCATGGAGCGGAAAGACAGAAGGCGTAGGCGACCACGACTGAATGGGGCTTTACGGGGGAAGCTGGAGGGAGAGGATGGCTCGNGCGTAGGCGACCACGACTGAATGGGGCTTTACGGGGGAAGCTGGAGGGAGAGGATGGCTCGCCTGTCTGGGAGGAGAGACTCTCTGTGGACTCCCTGCGGCTTCGTCTGCTGTTTCCACAGGAAGATACATTTTGAGCTTGAGCGCTGGAGGGCTGGTTTTGTCCTGTCCCTGTAGCTCTGGCCTCATTGCCCTGGTCAGGCACGGCAGTTTGAGGTCCCGGTGAGGAGCTGGCCTGGAAGTCCCCTTCTGAGATTGAACTTGAGTGGAGGAGTGGAGCGCTGCTGCCCTCTGCAGTTTTGGATGAGTCACTTTCTGGGCACGCTGCTCCACAAGGAGCAAATCTGAACAGTAAGAGGCTCTTCTCAATGCACATGTCAGCTAGAAAAAACAACAGAGCAAAAGTGAGCAAAACAACAGTATGCAAAATAGCAAAGTCCCATGGTGGTGAAGCCTGGGATTTATAACATTGCTTAAACTGGAGCCTCACCCAGTGTTTCTATAGTAACCTCATCAGGAACCCCTTCCTTCACATCAGGAACATTCAGTTTGCCAACCAGATATCGCTGCTTCATCTCCAACTGACAGAAAAAAAAAAAAAAAAAAAAAAAAACACATCAGCATAATTGTTACACGAAGCATATTTATAAATTCAGAAGTGGATAAGAAAAGACAATACTTCAGTAACACTCACCATCCATGTTCTGATGCTGTCTGCCAGTGAATACACTTGCACAAAGTCTTCACTTAGACATGACTTGCAGTCCTGATTAACTACTCATACAAAAACAAGACAAAAGGGGAGGAAAAAAATCATATCAGATTGTTATCTCAGTGATTCTACAATGCAAAAAAATAAAATAAAATAAAACAGTAACGATAGATAGAATAAGTTTGACCTTTGATCAGTGGCTATGCAAGCATTACCGTAGGTCATCAGAGCATGGTTCAGGGCTGGTGTGTGATATATCATAGCTGCCCAAATTGCATTCACAGCCTGGTCGACCTTTGAACCCACAGCTATCTCATTTCTCAGCGTCTGTTTCCTGCATGCCTGCATGAGGTTCCTCATCAGCTCTGTTCTACTGTCAGCTGGCTCCTGGGAAGGGTTCCAACGGGCAAAGTCCTCCAGGAAGCTCATAAACACCCCAAGTGTCCATGTGTTTGTCTACAGATAGGCATTATTTTATAGCACTATTGATCATTAAGCAATGAGATCGTGTAAACCTGAGAAAATCTCTCTTATATGGATGAAGCAAGCCTGACCATACCTGGTTTGGGTATGCGTTAGTCCGATCCATGTCCCTTGACACACCGTGTCGAAGGATTGGCTTCCATAGAGGGGAAGACTGAACATGAGCCATTTTCCCTGGTGGAAGCTCCTTTACATTGCGTATCTCTGGAATGAACAGCACGTCCCATATATCAGCATTTCTGAATTCTAAAGCAGTCTAAAATGAATTAATATCAAATTGTAATAAAGTACTTCCTAGTATTTCAAGATCTGTGGCTATAAGCCTATGTGCAAGCTTAGAAAGGTTCGAACTATGGCTAACACAGTGTTTCCCAAACATTCTTAACAACATATTTACACAGAAAGCACTTTAGACCACAGACCATGTTGATGTGGAAAACAATCTCACCGTGGGGGGATTTCAGGGCGAGGGTTCTTGAAGCAAGACGGCCCATCAGGCGNCAATCTCACCGTGGGGGGATTTCAGGGCGAGGGTTCTTGAAGCAAGACGGCCCATCAGGCGAGCTACCAGTAGTTGCAGATCTGAAATCCAGGAAATAGTAATGTCTGGTAGACCTAGGGCCATCACGGTGAACTTATAACCCCACTCATTATTACTGCTATCAGAGTGGAAGAGGAACTGCAGCTGAGGGCCGGTGTCAAACGTCACTTTCTGAAGGTGCCGAGAGAATAATAGATGGGTACGTAATTTAACAAACTCTAGTGTTGAATGTAGAGAACATTCAAAGATACATATTTCCCACCTTTGGCCACCTCTCTGTTCCAACCTTCATGTCAAAGCGAACCTTACCACCTCTGGCATCTGTGAATTCTAGGTAGTCATATCTGTAAATATTCAAGAGCATAGGCAGGACTAGGTTTTACATTCCTTGTTAGGGTAAAAACACATGAATGGCTAAGATTTTATTTTCATCACCTCTTCTCTGTCTCACAGCGTTCGTCAAACTCCACCTCAAAGGAGGTGGCACCAGGGCAAGCAAAAATGGTTGTCTCATGGCGGCTGTTCTCATAGTTGTGAGGAGACTCCATGTTCCAGGTCCTTAGCACCACGGGCTGCTGGGTCTGCTGGAAGCTCTCTTGATCCACCTAACAGGGACATGGCATGAAATTAATGTTTGTTGTCTCCACCAAGGAACTTATGTTTTCACCCACGTCTGCTGTTTGGTTTGTTTGCTTGGTTGATAGCAGGATTACTGAAAACATTTTCTGATTTCTTAATACTGCATATATTTGTCAATGCGTTCAAAAGTAAAAACATTAGGCATTAGGCATATTTATCCCATGATAGACTATGAATATATGTAATTTTGTCTGGATCAAGATAAGGATTCAGACCTTATGGACAAAAGCATATGCTTGTACAGAGGCACATTATTGGAATTGCTATAAAGTAACAAATAGGGCTAAAAACAGGCAAGAAACACTAGTATATTGTACCACAGTATATTATTAGAACAAGACAAATTTTGTCTAGGTTTGTTTAGGCTTAGTGGAGTAATGAATGACGTTCTAATTTCCTTTGTTCCCTTCTACAACCCTCCACATGTGAAACACAGAGGGCATTTTCATTGCATATTCGCACATTAGCATGGGAAGCTGCATAAATCCTGTAGCACTATAACATACAACAAGTCCAGAGAGTAGACTGACCTTAGAAAAGATGTCACCGGTATCACTGGAGAGGCTTTTGAGTAGCTCTACTAGAGAAGAGAGGCTCTTCAGTAGCACACTGTGAGGTATATCCAAAGAGCACAGCTCCAAGATGAAAATCATCTGGCAGGACAGAACAGTTATTGCATTCATTTAGTAATGTCGACCTATAACTGTGTAGAAATGGAAGTGGTTTTCATGAGATAAGAGTGTATTACCAGTTGTCTGGTGACTGTAGCCATGATGGAGCTGCTCAGTTTGTCAGTAATTTCAGCAACACTGTACCTCTCCAGCAGGGAACCAAGTGTAGCTTTGATGCTGCCCAAACACTGATCCACATCTGTAGAGAGACCAGGTCAATAACGTGTGCTGTCTTATTCAGTCATTAAAGATAAATTCTGTATATAAGCTGACTCATTATAAGACCAATTCTTCTTCAGACTGGAAAGATCTACAGCAGCCTGCCTACTGTCAGAGTCTGCCTTGAAAAAAAAAGCACTAACTCACATTTTACCAGGATGTCCCTGGCCAGCACCATAGCAGTTGTGGTGGCAGCGCCACCTTTGAGCTGCAGGTAGCACCAGGAGAGAAGGCTGCCCTGCAGAGACCAGAACAAGGACAGCAACACCGTCCTACTGGCTCCACTGCTCTCATCCACCATTAGAACATCACACTGAGAGATGAGAGATAGTTGAACAGGTCAAACAAACAAAGACACACTCATCTGACTTCACTTTGAGAACAGGACTGTTGATAAACTGAAATAAGATTATTTAACAGTAGATGGTTTGGTTACCTCGCTTGTTGCAACAAGCAAGAGTGTCTCCATGACTGACAGAATGGGGCTAATGTCAAAGTCCGAGGGAGCTCCTTTGGGAGGGAGCAGGAGAAGGCCACTTGGATCCTGGTCACTGCAGGGAGAGAAACAGAGGTTGCTAATATCTTGTGAAGCGGTTGTGTGTGTGTGTATCTATGAGTATGTGGTGGTGATTGTGTTTATGTACACTCACCTGAAGTAATTGCAAAGTGATTCAAATGTCATCTTCACTGACTCTGGCTGATGGTTCTCTGTGATATTTTTCTGAAAAGGAAACAATATTCTTTTTATCATAATCATCATCATGCAATAAAACACGAAAAGATATTGTCTGACGTGCAATTAATTGTACTATATTTGTTGCACTCTCACCATCATGTGAAAGAGTTTGTCCCTCCTGACGTGTTTATCAGGGAAGAAAACAGCTGCTCCAGTAAGAATGGCCTTGACTGCTTCCTTGTACATAGCTTTTTCTGGTAATGTCTCACCTTCTGGACCATCAACAACTGAAAAAACACAATTAATTTTAGTCTCACAAACATTCGTGCTAACTAGACGTTCACAAACTCTTGGATCGACTGAACTAATTTTGTTCTATGCTGCAAATAAGCCTGATTTATTGAAACGCTGAGAGGTTCTTACTGTGGCAGAGGTGAGTGTACAGCTCCCATATAGCCTTAACGGAGTCAGACGGAGGTTCTACACTGCTAGAAGTGGACGGACAAGCTGCTGTTGCTGTGGCCCCCTCCTCTGCCCCTCTGTTCTCCTCTGGGACCCTGGGCTCCATCGGGTTGGGCAGCACTGAGTAACAGTTCTGCAGCAACTGGAGCAGCAGCACTCTGCTCTTCATCACCTCTTCTCCCTCACTTAACAACATACGATTCAAAGACATATGCAATCATCAAGGTGAAAAGTGTTTGTCTCTTCCTAACCACTGAGCCTTTCCAAGTCAAATGGTAAATGCCAAAAACAGCAATGACTACTCACATCTCCCTGACTTTACTGTAGAAGTTCCAGAAAAGGGTCAGGCTCAGACCACTGAAATCCAGAAGATATTTCTGTTTGAAGTGAGAGACATCCTGCAAAAATGAAGAGAGAGAGAGAGAGAGAACCTGTTAGACCTCCTTCAACCCAAACGAGGACGCTGTCATGCTGTTTGCTGCAGTAACATCAAGCAGTGATCACTTGTTACCATGTCTCGCGTAAGCTGCTGGATGAAGTAGAGTGTCTTGTTAAGCAGACAAAGACCAGTGACAGAATCACAGTCAGCTCCCTCTCCCTCTGGATTGAGGTCATCCAGGTCTCCCAGCTTCTCTGCCCCAGGGCACAGGTAGCCACTGAAGCTGAGGGACTGCACCCCAAGGCGCTCGGCAGAGTCCTGTCTGGTACACAGGAATTTCACCATCAAGAACTGGGAACAAGGAAATAAGGAACAAGAGAGAACAGATGAGAATATGAGGTGTGGTAAATTGAGAATGATAGCAAATCCCTTTTAATTTCTATTGAGATACAGTTATTAGCATATTAGCATTTTTAGTATTTTAAAAACCTAAAATACTACATAAAGCATAAACGGTGTAGTTAGTTGGGAAACAATATGGCTCAAATATCTTGTGAGAACAAAGACAAAAATGTGTCTTAATCGTAACTAGATGCGTGTACCTTTGCAACACGGCACTGCTGCAGCTTGATCTCCACATCGTTCCAGTCATCCTCAAGCTCAAACCAGCCAATTGGCTCGTCCTCAGACAGCACAGGAATCCTCACGCTGCAGGTCAGGTGACAATATGGTGTGTGAGCAGTTCACATAAACCAGACCATAAAAACAAACCCAACACAATGTCGAGCGGTTATATTACACACTACAATACAAAAATAAATATACAGTGAAGTATTATTTTTTTGTTGTCTTTTATCTTCACCTACAAGAAAGGCATCTTTGCCCTTAAAGCAGTGCATAAAATAACATCTTGTTGCTATTATTGAGCTGAGAGTTTGAGATCATTCATACAAAATGATACTGCATTGATTTGTCAAGAATCCAACTGATGCTTACTTGTCTTGTACAAATTCTTTGTAGTCCTTAAAGTCCCACGTGTCGTACTTTTTAAACCGCTTCAAATGTTTTTCAGCATCAAAAGGCTCTTCATCCTTGTATGCAAACACCAAGCCGCATTTTGCTCCAATGGCTCCTTTCCGCACCTTATTACACCAAGCAGACAGCGCAGTAATGCTTCATCATTGGCACCATTATTAACATTCTTACTGAAATGCTGAAATCAAAAGGAGCCTCACTTTGATCTTCATCTGAGTGACCTGGAAGTTGCTCTGATCCTCCGTCGACAGGATCACACTGGCTCTCTTCCTGCCACTTTCTGTAAGAAAACCTTTGGGCAAACAGCATTCAGTCATACCACATGTTTGTGCTCTAAAGTTGCACTGTTATTTTCTGGGGGACTGAGGGTGGTCTCAGTTTTACCGTCACCAGTGGAAGATTCTGTGAGCATGTTCTCTGGTCCAGACTTCTCCTCTTTGCTCTTTACATCACAGGCCTGCAGGTGCAACTGGAGAGGCTTCCCTGGAGTGGTATACACACAAAAAAATAATAATAAAAGATCATGACTACCTTCTCAGTGACACAACAGTTAACATTTCCATACTGGGGACAATTATCTAACACATTCCAGGCCAAATTTGTAACAACCTTGCACCTATGTAGTCCACTAACATGCATAAATCTTTCTTGCAGGCTGCACACTTTCACTTCTAGGACTATGGTTTCAAATGTCCCCATTTAGATGTGAGTGAAAGAGGGCTGGTCACATTACCATTACGATAGAGGAGCCGCAGCCTGACAGAGGCCATGGCGACGATGAGGAAGGAGGCCTTGTACTTGGTCTCTAAATGATCGCTGATGCAGGACAGGGCCTGGAGCACTTTGGACACGCTGCCTCTGGCCAGAGCAAAAGCTAGGAGGGTCAATTCTGCATCAGGACTCACACAGCAGCTACATGGAAAAAAAAGAAAGAAAATAAAGTCATTTTAGGAGCACAATTATGAAATAAACATTTAGAGAATATATATATATATATACACAGTATATATAAAAATCTACTTTTCATGTATGGCCAAAAAAGAAAACAGAAAGAGAAGGAAATTCTTATATTCCTGTAAAAGTAGAGTGACAATTCAATGCTTGCCTAAAACTAAAATAAAAGCAAATATTAATTTCAATAAATATCCAATTTGACAGAATTATAATCCACAGCCTTAATTAAAATTTCTAAAACATTACAAAATATCTAACCAAAATGTGCACTTAATGGAACACCTATTCCATACAGTATTTATCTTGTTGCCATATACAGATCCACAAGGTGATCAAATTCATTAGGAAAACATAACATTACATTGATATCTACACAAAAACTGCTCCTAAATGCTGGCTGAAATGTGAAGGGAGATTTTTCTTATTTACCGGTAATTCTTCAGTTTTTGTTTTTCATTTTTGTTTTCCATCTACTGATGCTTGCTTGTAATATGTTGACAAATGTGACCAAGAATGACCAATCATAAATCATTGATAACAATTGTGTGATTATTTCAGTCTGGTTGTTCTTATTAATAAAGTGGGGTTTACAGTTTAACAAATGGAAAGGGAAGTGTGTCATCTCACTGGATCAATATTTTGATTTCAGCCTGCTTTCACTCCGATGATGTCAGCATGAATGTCTCACTGTAGCAACAATGGGTGACTGTGCTTAAGTAAGAGTGGGTCATTACTCTGCTATCCTGAGGAGAAATCCATCCACCTCCTCCAGAATATTCAAAGAGAAGAACTTGGGGAACTCTGTGGATGATGGCGTTAGGGACAATGGTGGCATGTGGCGTAAGGCTTTCCTGAGAGAAGAACAAATACAAAAAAAAATCCTCAGACTCCCAGCAGCAGACAAATTACTACACTTGACTCAATACAACAAGAACTGCAAATGCATTATGCTTGCAAACATAACTTTGCTGCACATCTTGTATTTTCAACAAGTATTCATATGCAATGATGAACAAAACACGGTATGAGATCCCATCATAAAATGTATGAAATATGTATCTCACTGTGTGCTCTGAAGGACAGTCTGGGCCAGAGCAGGGTTAGTCTCCATAGAGGCAGTGACCAGAGAGGTGAGGAGAGACAGGTACCAGATAGCCGAGGCATCCGAAACAGACACCTCTTTGCTCTTGGTAATCTGATAACCCAGCGTCTTCAAGCCGTGAATCCGTGTGTCGCATCCATCACTCAGGCACCGCTTAATGTTGATTTGAATGTCTGGGGGTTTGGCGTAAAGATAATGTGGTTAACACACTGATGCAACTGATGAAGCAAAAAATAGCAGTTGGCCGTCTGACTCATCCTCTGTGGGTGACAAAGAGTAGAAATTTGTGACTGAAGGAACCACCGATAATTCAAATCACATCAATAAAACCAGTACAAATTTGTCTTGGTTATGAGCATCATCTATGGTTGTAGAGGACAACCATAGAGGACAATGGATCAGGTTGTTAAAACATTCAGAGTCGCAAACCACATTTCTATTTCCCAAATCCTGCGCTGTGAATGGATCTAGGCATGAGCTATTGTTTATACTGTTTTTTAAAAAGGCAGTGTACTGTCATTCTTTTGGATTGACAGTAAAGAGAGCTGCATTCTGTCCTAGAGTCACGGAGGCTTGCATTTGGATCCAGATGTGAAGCACTTTGCTATTCATCTCCCTACAAAGTCAGGAGTTCTCTTCTATAGCTGACAACATGCTCTTACATCACTGAGGGTGTTTAAATGAGACATACTTTTCCTTGTGAATTGGAAAAATAAACAATCAACTAAGTAGACAGAACAACAGGTAGCGACTCACAGGGGTGTGTAATGTTGGCATTCTCCAAGAGGGCTACATAGCCTGTGACGTTGCTGGGGATGCGGATGTCTCGGATCTCCTGCAGGGATCTGCGGTTTTTCCCAACAGCAACCGAAACCAACTGAGGCATGTAGCTGTGGTCATTGGAGGCCACGGCAATGGCCAGACGCCTCAAGACCACATCTGGTTTCATTTTGAATCTGTAAACAGCAAAGGCTCCACTTTAAAAATGAGGTATATGGAACAAAGCTCCCCATAAAACCCCTACAAATTTTAAACATTTACACAGATGACAATGAACACCCAGAGCCACACATCGCACTTGCCTTATCCAGTGTGAGCGTGCGCTGCCATCTGACTGCCAGAAAGATGACATTTCCCCATTTGTCATCTTGTAAATGTCGGCAACGTTGGACGAAGCTTCTATGGTACCGTAACACTGGGTGACCACCTTGACCTTGTCCACTTCTGGATCACGGTTCAGCTCTGCTCTGTATTGGATGTCTAGATCTGAAAGGAAAAGTACAGATTAGGTTGCCTGACTCAATTGTTCCACATCATCAAACAGAGATATAATTTATTTTATGCTGCAAAGTGTTTAAAATCCTGTGTAGGAAGTGGTTATTCAGCACTAGCTGGTCAACCTTGTAATCCCACTCTGGCACTCACCTTTCTCCTTCTGCAAGAGGAATTCCAAAAAATCCTGGACCACAGTGGATCTCATGGTGCAGATACTGTTATAGCCCTCTAAAAGAGGGAAAGGGATGGCACTGCTGGGAATACGATTCCTGTGTAAGAATTTGAGGATCTTGGAGGCATGTGATCCCAACTTGTCTTTGTTCTTGGAGAATATGTCAACGAAACCTGTGAATAAATACAAGAAAAGTGAAACAACATGTTTTGGCCACCTGCTGACCATAACCAGGCTTCTATTCAAATAAGGTTGACATTCTTCATCCCAGTAAACAAATCACACCTCCTACCTGGGGTTAGAGAGCATGCCTGTAGCTGTCTTATCACATGACTCAACTCTCCCTGTAGATTAGCTCCATTGGAGTTCTTCAGAGTAGTTAGCATGCTCTCCACATCCACAACCCCATCCCCCTCTGCATCAAACTGACCAAAGGCCTGAGAAAGGGATAAACACATACACATGAGACTGTATAACACACAAATAGCCACATACTAGCAATAACTAACATAAACCTTGTATGGTTAACTTAGAATAAACAAGGAACACGTAGTTATACTACAAGTTGGCTGATGATAGTCTTCATTTAAATGGAACACAATAAGGTTTCTCTCTTAATTATTAATTTACATATTTTATGTCTGCGTTTGATAAATATTCCTTTTAAAAGAATGTGATAGGCAGTTGCTCTATTTGTGAATGCTTATGAGTCACTTTTTTTTTTTTTTTTTNTTTTTTTTTTTTTTTTTTTGATGAATCGAAGTCAGCTATAGTATTTATATACTCATTCACTAGTTGAGTCATTCATCTGCCACCTCTGGTTAAACAACAAATGTAGGCCAACGGGCAACACATCAATTTGTTTTGCCAAGGCTGAAAAGCCATTAACAATGGATATGAAAAGCAAAGGTTACAGCTCATCTCGGTCTATCTCGTGGCAAATCTATGTGGTTATGAACAGGTAACAAGGATATCCTGTCCATGACCTCACAAGGAAATTTACTATTATGATATATACCTGTATAACTATTGTGATAAATGAGGACAACATCAGCTGTTTTATCGTCATAGCTATTTGACAGACAAAGGGCATGACAAAGCTGACACCTTCAGTCACTCAGGTGACAGGCACTTTTGTTCTATTTCTGGCACGATCTGTACCTCTTCACAATCATTTCTCGGAGCATCTCTGCTCTCCAACATCTCACAGAACTGTTCCAGATTAACAGACTCTTCTCCTCGGGTTAACCGGTCCTCCAGCCATCGAACCAGGACACCCTCATTCCCGGCGAGGACAGACTCCTGAATGGCGACCCCTGAGTCGCTAATGCGAGCCGCTGCTTCCCTCAGTTTGACTTGCTCTAAGAGGACCCCGGGATTAGGCGGTCCACCAGTGGGCACCGACGAGTTATTTGATCCTCTTCCGCTTTTCACGGAACCAGACCCTCCAACGCCTCCGACACCGACGCCTGTGGCCGCAGAGGCCGGACTGTCTTCCGCGAAGCCGGGACTCTCCGTCTCCATGTCTTCCTCGTCGCCGCTTCCTCCTCCGCAGCCGCTCTCTGCATTCCCCATGATTGTTTCAACTACCTCGAGCTTCCCCTAAATCTGTTCCAGCCCTTTGGTTTCACTTCAGAAACGATTGTACCGGTCCGTACACACCTCTCACCTACAGCTTAGTTTTGCTGTTCACTACTACCGCATTGACGTACAGTACGTCACCCAGCCCTGTACGTCCTTTGCGTAGAGTTCGAGCATGCGCTGTGGAGTTTCACATCAAGGAAGCACCTGCTTGTTGCTAATGATGCAAACAAAGCCTTACCCGAGAAACCTTTAATGTACAGCATGCTCGGCTATGTACTTTCTGTAGTTGTAACTGTGTTATTGGCAGTGTTTTTCATTCCTCGCGAGTGGTCCATGAAACTTCTAAACGAATCCATCCAAGCGCCACCTGTGCGGCTCCTGAGCCAGAATGAATTATCACTGTACAACGGAGAGGAAGGCAGCAAGGGCCTTTACTTGGCTATACTGGGCCAAGTTTTTGATGTACAAAAGGGACACAAGCTCTATGGACCTGGTGGCGCTTATCACAGTATGGCAGGTGATCTCCATCTTTCCTGTAATTATGTTGTGTTTATTTTAATATCAGAGCGTTAACTGAAGTCTACTAATATCACATTTAGCTTCAGCACTGTCACAAGTTCATGTTCCTCCATCATCCTCACGTTGACGAATACCAGAACTTTCAAAACCTACAACGTAAATGAAAAAGCATGACATGGAATTTTATAAAGCGTGGATGCTTTTAAAAATGAGAAACACAAGCTGAGCACATATAAGTCCAAATTTACATTAAAACTTTGTAAACACTGTATGTATATGTATTTTATTTTCCCAGGAAAAGATGCTTCTCTGGCCTTCATCACAGGGGATTTCACAGAAAGTGGCCTGACAGATGATGTGTCCAGTTTGTCCCCATTACAGCTGGTGGCCCTGTATGACTGGCTAGCATTTTATCAGAAAAACTACCCTCCTGTAGGTGGGTTATGTGATTTTTTTTTTTTCTNCTAGCATTTTATCAGAAAAACTACCCTCCTGTAGGTGGGTTATGTGATTTTTTTTTTTTCTTCACAACTGACCGCTGACCTTGTATTTACACTTCATTACCCATCAGTAAGTTGTTTTTTTTAGGTTGGGTTATAAGCAGATTCTACACAGAGAATGGGCAGCCCAGAGAGTACCTTCTGCAGGTACAGGCATCACTGGCAGAGGGTGAGCGCATCAAAGCCCAGTCCCAGGCTGAGAGGATACACTTTCCAGCCTGTAACTCAGAGTGGAGTGCTGCTAGTGGAGGAAGAGTCTGGTGCTCTACTAAGAGGTACAAAAATAGCTATGCTTAGTCAAGTAAAGAGAATCCTGCAATGGAGCATGTCTTACACTAGTGGGCACAATTGGTATGTAGCATGATCTGTTAGAGATGTTCTTTCTCCACAGTGGGGGAGTAGAAAGAGATTGGGTGGGTGTCCCCAGGAAGCTCTTCTCTCCAGGGTCCAGCAGCCCTCGCTGCATCTGTGCAGAAGACCCATCTGCAGCAGCAGAAGATCCCAACCTGCAGAAATATGAGGGCTGCCCTCCACATGCCGACTCATGTCCTGTTGGAGATTAGTGGTCGCTGGGCTGGTCCCAGATGACACAACTATGCATGAGCTGTTGGTCAGTAGCACAATCTTAACTCAGGGACGCTGGCCCATAAATAACACTTAACAGACTTATTCACAATAAATGGGTTGAAAGAACAAAACTCTACATCTTATTCATATTTGATGACCTTTATGTAAAGCTGTCCTCCCTTTCTCTAAAAGGATACACCAGGAAGAGACAGGCTAGATATCTGAGCATACAGATACAATACAATGTGCATAAAAGATTAAACAATGTGCATAAAAGATTAACATAGGCAAGATTTAGGTTTGTCACAATGACAAGCACAAACTGCATTTAGTACAAAACAGTTGTAGTGGTCAAAAATATCACACATTTATCTGTACATTTTAACAATACTTGAAGATGCCCCACTACCTGGCCATCTCTCCACTCCATATTCTCCCACATCATCAGAAATGTCATGTAATCTTGATAAAGTGCACCTGTTAGGCTTAGAAATTAAGAAGCGTCACGTGATGGTCAAGACAACAACTTGACTTGAGGCAACATTTCAACAATGGAATGTAATCATTTGGTGACTGATTTTTAAATATAATTCATGATTATGACAACATGAAAAGGCTACAAATTAAACATACATAGGCTAATAGGCCTTTTTTAACTGATGAGGAATATTTAGAGAATTACTGTGTTGTTTTTGGAGTCCTTAATTGTGTCTCATGATATCACCTTTGTCAGTCTGCAAAATTAAAAACTGAGCTTGACCACAGAATAGGCTGAGGATAATAAATGATACACTATCAATTTTGTGGCAAAAAACTAACTAGAAATTTCACATTTTTTTATACAGTTGTGCCATCTTATTTTATCTACAACTGTAAAGTAACAGTGTCAGTGTTAGAATTCAGAATCTAATGGATTGAAATACATCTGGAGAATGTTGCTTGTCTAAAATTACAGCATGTCCACTTTCCCTTTAAATCTTTCCTGTCTGTGTCTGACTTTTTCCAGTAAATAAAGAACTGAGGGCGACAGAAGAGTAGAAGATAAAAGGTTATGAGAACAAAACACTGATAGCTCAGTCCTCAAGAATCCAGTGATCTGGAAGCATTTTGCATTTAGAGGTTCACTCTGCTCCTTGTTGGCAGCAGCTTCAGTTCTGCATGTAAGTATTCATTCTGTAGTAAATGTTTTGTTTTTTGTTTTTTTTTTNCGGGTCACATTGGCAAGATGACTGCTGATGGTGAAATTATTAGTTATCAACACAACAGAGAACAGGGTAAACCTCTCCGAAAGATGATTTGACAATCCAAATCATTATCATTGAATTGACCCGACCGTGCACAGAAATGCCTTTTGTGATATCTAGATCTAATCATGAACATCACTGAGCTTGAAAACTTGATTGACAACTCTCCTCCAACAAACTGTCCAGCCATCACTGAGCTGGAGAGCTACTTTTTTCCCACTTTCACAATATTTTGATCAAAACATTAAAAAAAAAAAAAAAANTTAAAAAAAAAAAAAAAAGACAATGTCTGACTATTTCAAAAGTTTGTGTTGAGCATTAATAGTTTTTTAATAGACTGGAATCATTTAGAGGAGATGGTCCAAAAGTGTCAGAAATATCCTGTTTGTATGTCCTGCTACTGATGTCCCTTTTTCTGGCATGCCTGATACACCAAGCTGGTCCAGGCATGGCCAGCAGAGGGTGGAGGACAGCCAGGCCACTGCATTAGGATACCCCACCCAGAGTCAGTACATCAAAGCAGATGTCACACACCCTCACAGGCTTGTTCAGGTCAAACTTGATGATGGGTATCTCCTTTATAGAGCACTTGTGGCACAAGAGGCGCCCACAATGGCGACTAGAGTAAATAGTAATGGAGGAGGCACGGTGTTACTTACGCAGATCACCCAAAATATAAATAAATGTAAACAAAATACCACAAAAAATACTGACCAGTGATGTTTCCTTGTTGTAACGCCAAACTTGGCAGCACATTCATAGCAGTTGGACCCATCACACCATGGGGGTTCTTTGGACAGCATATCTAAACAAAAATGTTACGCTGTTATTACAAATAGCTTATAGGAACGTGGAAGTACATTGTGTCTGACTGTACCATTCAGAATTAAACAACTCAAAATCTGCAGAATATTGCAGTGCTGAGCAGGTGAGGTAACATCTCCTGGTTTGCTGTAAAATTAAATTAATTGTGGCATCACTGTACTGTACTGTATTGTACTAACCCAAATTTTGTGAATTTCTGCACAACTAATTGAGTGCAAATTTGGATAACTGACCTAGAAGGCGGAAAAGCAACTGTTTGGTGGCAACTTGGTAGTTGAAAATGTTGATGCCCTGATTGTTGTTGATGCCCAGGCGAGCCCCAGCCCTCACAATGGCACGGCACAGGTTAGCATTTCCTTTCATGTAAGCCAGAAGCAGAACTGCAAACAAAATAGCTCAATGTCATTCTATCACCACAATACATTTGCAAAGGTGACTATTCGTTGATTGTGAACGACAGAAATAAACAAGTAAGCTACCTGTGTTTCCTTCATTATCTGGTTTGTCCAGAGGGTATTCAGGCATACACTCCAGGAACAACTCAAAAATGGCAGCAGCGTTCTCTTTCCCATAATGGCCTAAGACATGCATTGGTGACTGACCCCTGAGCAGACGTGATTACACGACAAGGAGACAGACAAATTCACACTATAATTTACAGAATTTTATGTCTTATGTTCTAGCGTTAGAATTCTGGTATCTACAACAACCGAATTTCCCAAATGCATCATAGAAGTCCTTAATGAAGGTCTGACTGTAAAGAGACTCAAGTGTACCTGAGATTGAAGGCCTCAGCATCAATATTGGATTCTGTGAGAAGGGCTCGGACATTGTTAAGGCGACCCTGCATCACAGCCAGATGCAGAGCTAAGGAGACAGCAGGAATACAGAAAAGAACAGAATGTTATTCATGAGGGCAGCGCTGTGTGGTGGTAGATGGAGACTGCTGATGACTAGAAAAAGATTGTCTTTTCATTGAATCCCAGTTCTAATGGTGCAACCACAATTCTGCCACCAGATGTACCAATTATCCTCCAAGCACAGATTATATAATCATGTAGACTGAAAATGTGAGTGCCATTTCTCAGATTTAAAAAAAAAATATATATATATATATATAAGGAATACAAGTTTACCATTGTTCCCATTCTCATCCTCAGCAGCAAAGTCTATGCCATTCTCCACCAGCACAGAGCAAATAGTAGCCAGGTCCTGCTGAGCGGCCAAGTGTAAGGCTGTCTGTCTGTGTTTGGTCAACTCATTTACTTTAGCCCCAGCAAGCAGCTGGAAACAAACACAAAACCAGGATCAACTGCAACTCTCTAACATGACATTTAAATTGGCATGAACAGTGAATACATGGGACCAAGATGATCTTGAGATTTTACCAGGTTGCGGACAATGATCTCAGACCCAGCCTGGACCGCCAGGTGGAGAGGGGTTAGTTTGGCTGCATCCTGAACCCTGGAGTTGACATTAGCTTGGACACTGATGAGGAATAGGACACTTTCAATATCTGAATTTTGCACAGCCACGTGGAGAAAATTACGCCCTTTGTTGTCCACCTGGACAGAGAGAGACACGTTTGTGGAATGGGTTATGTTACTTCACGTATCATTAGTTAGGCTGTACTTCCTTTATATTAACATTGAAAGGAACCTGGAGCTTTAGATTATGTTGTGCAATGTGACGTTACCTGCTCGGCAGCACCCGGCTCCCTCTTGAGGATGGCCTCTGCAGCCTTATTGTTTTTATGGGTCATGGCACAGGCAAAGGGGGTCATGCCTTGACGGTCACGAATGTTGAGCCTTATGTCCGGATGGGAAATCAGGAGCTGTATGATAACATTGTGCTGGCTGCTAATGGCAGCATGGATTGGTGCTCTGCCCTCTGCATCCTGACAGAAGTTGACAGATTAAATACAGAGAAAGACCATGTCTTAAAATACCATATTCGTAACTCACTATTAAGGAATTAATTGTTAACTGTTAACTCTTGTTAACTGTTTGCCTTCAGAAAAAAAGTTAAGTGGTATCAAAAAAGGTGAAGGCAGTGGCGTGATGGGACAGACCTGTGCGTTAACATTAGCTCCAAATTCCAAAAGGCACTGAACCACCTCCTCCAGTCCCCAGCTGCTTGCCAGGTGGAGGGGTGTCTGTCCATCTCGGGCCTCTTCATCTCCCTCCCCATTAGGGCCTGGCTGCCTGGGGCTATTCACATCACAACCACTACATACACACACATAAGGGACAGGCAGGCAGTCAGATAGCTAGCTACATCCATCGCATGTTAATGACTGACAGAAGGTGGAGCAAATAAAATGAAAGATCTAAGGGTTGGTTTTTAGATAAGAACAGGAAATACTGTATATTGTAGATGTGGTCCTTGTTTGGCAAATGTTTCATTGTATTTCTCTCTGTGTCATAATTTTAAATTGGCAAACTTGTGATATCTGTTTCCCCTGGCATGAAGTTTTATCCAAATGTACAAGATGGCTAATTTCTGCAAATACAGTTCGTGTGCCCTTAACTGCAAAAGAGTGAATTTTTGTAATGTCAATGGCAGACCTGCGGATGAGGAAGCAAGCTGTGACCTCATTATTCTCATCAACAGCTCTGTGCAGGAGGGTTTGCTGGCAGCCAGAGGGACCTGGACTCCAACAAGTCGCATCACAGCCATGGCGGACCTTGGGGGAGACAAGCAGGAGATGTAAACAAACAAAAAAGCATCCTCATTTTACAACCAGAACTGTTCTCAATATCATAAATATTTTTCCAACTACACTAAATACTGGTGTGGAAATAGGTCTCTTGAACTCAATTGGGCTATTGGTTTCAAACCAAGACAAGTATATTTGTATTTTAGAACCCTTGGGGGGTTCTAAAATACCCATCCTTGCTCACTTGTGTATTATGAAGAAAGAGAAAACCTAACTTCCTCTAAGATACAGAAACATATAAACTTTGTTTTTATTATAAAATATTTGAAAAAAAAAAAAATTATAAGTGCAGAGAATCAGAGAAATATTTTTGTAATTAGAAGCTTGAGTAATTAGAACGAATCTGGGAAATTGGGCAGACCGGAGGATACGGTTAAGTTTTCATTTTATAAATAGTGTCATAATGTATAGTTAGACATAGTATATAGTTTCATAGTTAGGCACTCCACAACAGTATACCACAGGGACTGTCATGTCATCAATAAATGGTTTGTGTGTGCATCTGTCTCACCAGTGTAGATGCAATATCTTCCAAGCCATTCTCTAAGGCAAGCCACAGAGGAGGGTCCCCTTTGTCATCCATCACAGACATATCAGCTCCACGTGTACAGATGGCATCCACCACCAGGGGGAGTTGGTTGCTAATGGCCAATTGTAGTGCTGTCTGACCCTCCTGGGTCCTGAAGGATGAAAGGTGAGGGTTGGATTTATCATAAATAACAAAAGATAAAATATGCACAAGATAAGCCAGTTTGTTCCACTGTTTTTGCTGCTTCTTCATAAAACATTTTGTGATTGAAACATCATCAGGAATCAAAGCTGCACTGAAAAATTATAACATTTGTATGCCCTCATGGCTCAGTCTGTAACAGCAAGATCTTTTATAACTGCAGCATAACGTTGGGGTTACCTAACATTGATGTCAGCCTGATGCTCCAGGAGGAACAGGGCACTCTTGCTGTCTTGTTTTTGGATGGCCATGTGAAGCAGAGTTTGCCCGTTGGACATAGTGTCATTGATAGAAGCCCCTGAGCCCAGCAGCTGAGCTGCTATGGTGTGCATACCTGACAGGGACATATTGTACATATTATACATCACATACACATATCACCTTGCACATTTGCAGCCAGTTTATGCACTCCAGAAACGTTGATAATGCAGAGGTAGGTGTAATACAATTCCTCCATGAAGAGGAATGGCTGTTTCAATGTACCTGTCCAGAGGGCCAAGCCCAGCACCGTCTGGTCCATGGAGTCTTTGAGGCTAAAGTCTGGAATGATCTGAAAGTTGTTGGTGGCATGAAGTGCGTTTGCTGTAACAGAGACAGGAAGACATAAGTGCATGCATACATGCAGGGACATGTTTATGATGAGTTATAACTGATATCTCATTACACACCCACAACTTGTTTACAAATTAGGTGAATAACACAAGTGTGTTCATATATGAATCCTAGTTTGTAAAAACTCTCAACAAATGCTTACCTTTCTGCTCAAGGATGACAGAGACAACATCTGAGTGGTTGTGAGCAATGGCCATGTGAAGGGGGCTCTGTAGCGCCACACCACTTGCATCATCAGGCAAAGCCTTCTGGGTCTGCAGGTTGGGATTGGCTCCCTGCTGGAGCAGCTCTGCTGTCAGGCTTGCCAGGCCACAGCGACATGCCGTATGAAGTGGGCTCTCACCCTGTGGAACAGTGAGAGAATATTACGTGCATAATACTGCTGGTCTAAGTTTGATTTAACTTAGTAGGAATATCTTGTTAATGACCAGTCAATGGCCTCATTCATGTTTAGAGGCCCAGATATTCTATTTATCTCTTAAAAGGTAAATTCTCCTTTGAGTGTGCCTTACTGCACCACTCTCAACGGCATGAACAATTCTGAAATGTGTCTCTGTTTATTAAAAGTATGTCACTGTTTGGCTGATATCTGCATAATGTTCATCCTCACCCATTTATTCACATGGTTGACCTTTGCCCCGTGAGTGGCTAGGAACAGAGCAGCTGCCTCATTGCCTGCTCGAGCTGCTCTCTGCAGGAGGCAGTTTCCTATGAGAGAGAAAATGAAGATGATAATGAAACCGAGGAACAAAAACCAATAGTCGGCATCAACAACTACAACCTGCACATACGTTACATGACTGCCAACCATTTTTCAAAACATACTACTAGAGCGGTAAATGTTAGAATTTTTTTTCATACCTTCCAGACTGCCACTGGTTTCAGTTCATTCCAGTATGTATAAAAATCATTTTGTAGAGACTTGAAATGTGCTTTGCGTGTTCACAGCAAACAACATGCTGCTATTATTTTGTTATCAAAGTTACTTAATTTAACAAATCCAACAACTGAGCTACACTGAAGAAAATGCGCTGTATGCCTCCACCAGGGAATACAGTCACAGAAGAAGGCTGCTTATAGAAATTAAAAGACTGTGCCTTCTAGTAAGTGTTAGCAGGAAGAATGCTGATTTTTAAGGATCACTTGTATATTTGTTTTCGAAAAATTAGGGGATTTGGCAAAATAACACACCAAAAGTTTTTTTAAATGTTTTAGAAAATGGTTGGCAGTAATGTAACATGTATACAGGTAGTATTTATGGACTCAAACATACAAAATCACCAGTACAGCCCTTTAAACGGTACCTGTGCTAATGTCAGGCGCATCAGGGTTGCTGCCTCTCTGGATGAGCTGGGCTGCAAAGCTATTCTCATCAAACGAGGTGCCGTTCACCACTGGCGCATCGTCCTCAAATGGATTTACTGAGGGGTCTGAAGACACGGTGATATACTGCAGGGCCAACCACAGCGCTGTGCTGCCTTCATGGTCCTTCAGCTCCAGGTCAAGACTAACAAGATGGACAAATGTGTTGTGTTTAGCGTGTTCCTGAGACGAATCCATATGAACAAGCCGCTGTTATGTTGTGCATTATTTGAAGGTAGACTGTGACTCACTATTTGCACTGCAGGAGCTGGTTGAAGACTGGCTCGTTCCCTGATGCCACAGCTTCATGCAAAGGCGTTCTAAAAAGACAAAGCTGATTTATCATCATATTGTTGCATTAGAATTGGCTACGACACACTTCGCCCTTGAAAAATGTGTCATTTCACACGACTGAATTTCATATTTTGTTAATTAACTTAGTGTTTACAGCAGGCCCTGCGTTAGACTCGCACATAAAACTCAGAACCATAGGTTTCACATGAATGGTCACAGCACATGAATTAAACAGTTTATTCATATGGAGCTCCATGTGTAGTGATGCACCATTTTCCTTGTTTTCCACAAATTTACATCATCTAACACAGTTCAGCAGTTTCTCATTTATAATTAACGGTATATTGTAGAGTTTCAGAAACATGACTTCAGGTTGACAGCTTTGTAGTCCAATGCAGCTTTAATGTCAGCTGCATCGCCTACCTGCCCTTGCTGTTCTGCATGTTGGGGTTGGCTCCGGTCTTGAGCAGGGCCTCCGCAATCTGCGCCATGCCGCCCATCACTTCCGCAGAGTGTTTCTTGGGGCTGAATGAACATACCAGGTGAAGAGGGGTTTCCACTGCCCCCACTGTGGATGCATTCACCTGAGCTGAGTGGCGAATCAGGAAGATGGAGGCAAATTCGTCACCTGGAGGGGGGAGGAAGAAAGATCAACACCAGTCAGCAAAGAAAGCTTCCTTGTTTTTCCAAAGTCATTAAAAGACTCTGCAAGCCCTCACGATGTGCAGTTTTCCCTTTCCGTTCATTAGGTACCNACCCCCCACCCTACAGCTGAACAAAACCAAAGAGATTTCATCAAATGGGCTTGTTGCTTTCATTTAAAGGTTGTTCAAGTAGTGACTCCTACACACCTCTTTGGATGGCTTTATGCAGGAGGCTCCAGCCACTCTGGTCCATCATATCCACGTCAGCTTTGTTGTTAACCAGAGTGGTGGCAATACTCTCCAATTTACGAGAGAGTGCCAGGTCTAGCGCCAGGTCACCGTTGTTGTCCAGTTCATTCAGCTTGCCAGGCAGCTGAAAACAAGAAGTAAGAAAAATTAAAAACAAAACATAAAACCACAATGGAAAGCTACTAGTTAATCAGTTGTTAGCAAAGGACTCTGTGGAGGTCTGACCTGTGAGTCCATCTCAATGAGATAGAGGAAGACCACATCTTCTCGCTCAACTTTGATGGCTTTGTGAAGAGGATACTCAGTTTTTGACTTAATCATCTTGTACAGAAGTTGGGCACTCATAGTGCTGAAGTCTTCTTTCCGTAGGTCATCCTGTTAAGAGACCATCAGAGGACCGCAATGACACACACTTCAGTGTAAAATATAAGAATTACCACATGATGGAAAAGCTCAGAAACACGTGTAAATCTAAAAACCTTTTTGTAATGTACTGTATAATAAGCTCCATGGCTTGAGTATTCATTTCCTTGACAGTAAAAAGCAGTGCTGAAAGCTTCAGCCAACACAAGCATAAAGAAAAAGCAGGCTGTGTGTGAGGAGGTGGTGAAAGATTAACATTCATTTTCTACATGCTGGTCATAAAAATGATCTTGACATTACCGAGCTGCAGCTACTCTAGATTTACGGTGCTGTAAATGATCGGATCCTTCAGTGACAAGAAAACATCACTCCGATGGGCCATAGGGTTGAACATGAGGACACGAACCCACAGGTGAAAGCTGAAATGTTTTTGGTTGAGGCAGAGGTGGCGTAGTTTTATTAAATGCCTCGAACAAAAATTATTCATCATTCCAGGGAGACATTAATAGCAGAGTAAATTGATATGGTCTGACAATGCATCGCTTTCAGAGCCAGCAGCTCTCAGAGTAAATGGCTGAAGAAATAAGAGCCATTCAGTCATCCCACACATGTGTGGTGTGTATGGTGGCCAATTAGCCAGCAGACAGCACTATGGAGGGACTCACCCAGTGACTGGCTATGATCTCCCCACAGTAGTTCATCAGTGTTGTGGCGTCGAGCTCCTCAGCTGTCTGGTAGAAGCGAATGCAGTTTCTGACATTCACCGAGGACATCACGCCTTTTTCACATCTGACCCAGTGGAGACATAAAAGCAATTTTAAGCTGCAAAGCTACATGCATCACGCTAGATAATGAAATTACGTTTAAAGTGGAAGTGCAGCCCGCAAAGCAAAGGCCGGTACGTGTGACTCGTGCTGACCTCTCTCTGAGCATCTGAAGCTGGAAGCGGTTGGCGAGCTTCATCAAGTCAATAAGGAAGGCATCATCCTCACTAAGTTCCAACTCGTCGGTGTACGCCCAGCGCAACATCGCCGTGGCAACCTCAGGCTTGCAATCTGAAAATCCATCATGCCACTAAGTTAGTAAATTGCATCAACTGCAAACTTGGTGCGAGTCGCAAAGACAATGCTGGTGATTTTGCATGTTTAAGCCCAATTAATACTACCTGCTTACATGTTACATTACTGACACCGATGTCCAAAACATCCAACAGTATTTAATTTTCCTGGTTATTTTGCCAAATCCCCTAATCTTTTAAAATCAAATGTTCAGGTGATACACTCACCTAAAAATTCTATATTTCACCTGGATTGATACACATTTTAGAAGAATTTCAAGATTCCTCACAGAGTCCTTTATGTGCCTTTATACAACCTCTACAAGTAGCTTGTTTGACATTAGGCAGCAAGCCCAAATCTATGTCCAATAATGGACTCTGCGCAGTCCAAAATGAAAACTGAATCATCTATTCACCCTCAAGTACGCTGGATGACAGAGGAGTAGATGCAAGGTGGTGATAACTCGATTTTCATTCTGATTTAAACCATGACTTTAACAGACTGCTGCCACAGCATGGTTGCTCACCGGAAAGGTCCAGTTCAGAGGTGGAGGCCAGGTTGGCCAGACTCCAGACATCACTGCGTGCAGCCAACACAAACTTATGGGCACTGAGCTTCTCCCCGGCAACTTTCACTTTTAGATCACTGAAAAAAACATCAAACATTCATTGCTGAGACCAATTTCCAAGTCAATGACTCACGGCAATAGCATTTCAAAACCAAAACCCAAGAATTTATTAGAAATGTTCTAGGTCTGAAGTCATAAAGAAAACACACATATAGAATACTTGTATTTTAACTTTTAGAGTGCTGTCTCCATATTTGCCATATTTTTACTGTGGCAATCTAGAAATATAGCTTTGAAAAATACAGAGAACTTAAGAACAGACGCAAGCCACCCTTTCAATTTTGGTAACTGTTAAGTCTTGTGTACAGATGTGGCAAGAGCTGGAGCGTATCAGTACAGAATGGTACATGTTGCTACTCGCATATTTACACCCATGAGAGTTTCCACTCCACTGGCTTGTCTGCTAGTAGAACATAAATAATGGCTGGGTTTGCACAATATTTAAAGATAGACATTAAACCCAAGAAGTGACTAATGATTCTGAGGTACTGGCATATTTTGACAACTGCATGACATTGCCATGTTCATATACTCCACCATGTGTCGTTAGTTAATGCTGCTTTAGTGTAGTTAGATTAGCTGCACAAAGAAAACATAACACACCCAACATCCAGACGTGATGCCGAGAAAAAACAAAAAAAGAAAAAAAAACAAAAAAAAAAAAAAAAAAAAAAAAAAAAAAAAAAAAAAAAAAAAAAAAAAAAAACACACACTTGCATTTGAGCCTTTTGTACACAAGCAATGTGCCCATCCTGATTATACATACAATTATATGAAAGCTGAAGGTCTGGGTAGAGACATAAAGAAAATAGTCAAAAACTTCTCATTTTTTACTCCCAAGTTTGACACCATGAGTAATCTTTCTGATTATTATTTTTTAAATTCTTTTTTGCAGTATTTAATAATCAGCCTTACATATCACTGTCAAATCTAATGCCTTGGGCTTCAAGGTTGCTATTTCAATGAAGGCAGCTACAGTATGAAGGTTAATCTCAACCATCCAGGTAATAAGATGTCTAGGAGGTTAAAGTGCAATCACTGGACTAGAATATTTAGACTTCAAACATTTTGTAAAAACTCACCCACAACTGTCCTGTATCCACATCAAGGACTATCACCCTCACCTGTACTGTTCCTGCTGATAGAGATCGCCCACGATGTCTAGCAGACGGCTGATGAAGGTCTCTGCGGCTGGAGGGCTTCTGGAACCCTGGCCAGAGGCCTGAGCAGCAAGCATGGCACAGCGCCTCTCTGTGTCCGCCAGCTTCTGCTGCATCTTCACATACTCCTGCCTGAGCAGGGCCAGGTGCTTCTGCAGCTTGGCCACCTCCTCTGTCCGCATCATGGCAAAGGAGACAGACAAAGGGCAAAACAGAGGATGCAGAGAGACAAAAAGTTAGGCAAGATCTATTTCTGAACACAGGTTCAGACAGGACTCTCAAGCCCTTTCTACTGCAACTAATGGGGGCAGTCAAACATGCAAGAGTGTAAGTACTGCTTCAGGCTTATTTTACAAATTTTAAGAAGTAACCAGTGTAAAGATTATTCTTATAAAAATTTTAAGGAAGTTTATGATAGGAGAGAATCAAAGTTGTGAGGGAAATTGGTCTCCATTATGACTTGGTCAGCTGAGACATATAATAAGCTAATTTCTTGTTAAATAGTTAATGTAATTTCCTATGTCAAATAAGTTGCGATGAGACATTAGATTTTCTGAGATTCTACTATTTAAGGCATGCATGAAACTAACTTCATGACCTTAAAATTTGACTTTAGTCGAATCAAAGGTAATAGTGTTTGCATTAACCTTTTCCTTCTCTTCTAACTGGAATAAGACTTTCAACAGAACTTCGTGTTATATCCATGATTCATGTCTTAGCCAAGATTTCGCACAAATTCACTGAGGCCCATTTCCTTCCTTTTACTCTGTAAAGTTTTCGTGATGAAACAGTGCTGATGAAGCATGTTACTTTGTCCTCCCTTGTAAACTGGCACAGCTACTGGTCATGAGGAACAGAGGAGGAGGGTTCTCAACACCACCTGATCAACCCAACACAGGAAGGGCAGTATGCTAGGGCAGCAGTTTAGGACTACACTGACCAACTGCAGGACTGACTCTTGTGTAATACTACATTCCATCTTTGCAGGACTGTATTCTGGAGGCATTGCTGGTGCATTTGCAAAACACAGGTTTATCTCAAGCTTTGGAAAAGATCCTCACATGACAACCTGACGTGAAATAAGCAAAATCCACCCTTAAATCTCCACTTGCATGACATAAGTTCTTATCAGAAGTCATGTCACTTCCTTTGAACATGATCTAGTCTCCCCCAAACTCAGTAAACTACACCACCTTCCTGATTGTTTTATGCCTATTTAACTGCTCAATCATTTTTTTAGCTTTCTAATCAACGCAATGGAGAAGCTACGTAAGCAAACCTAACATCATAAGTGAATCTCCCAACTTAAGCAAGCACACAGAACAGACATCCCAGTGTGACAAGCCGTTTAGGGGGTAGAGAGGCTACCTGACAGGGAGTTAACAGCTTTCGTATAACATTTATGAGAATACAGCGTCAATAAGCATGTCAACACGCACAACACAGACAGATAAGTGTTACTGGGCCAGTGATTAAAGAGAATCAATTAGCGTTCAGAGTTTAATGGGATGCATATCGTTGACATTTTAATGTTACGGCTAGCTGCACGACCAACATTACCTGCCAATTCTGCTAGTTAACTTGATTTTTGTTAAGTAGTAAACGAGCAAACCGTCCAAAGTAGGTTAACTGTTCTCCGCAGTCCTGCCCAGCATCTCTGGCTTACAAAGCTAAACTAACTGCTATCAAATAGCTAGCAACAGCAACGAGAGCTAACAAGAAAACCCGCTAACTAGGTGAATGACAAGATGAGTGTCGCACTGCTTTGTATTTTCAACCAGAGAAAAGGTCACAGTGTGTTAAACTGCATAGACACTAGTTGATTCAACCTACAGTTCAACAACCATACCGCCATGAAAGGGAGTGCACCATGAAACAGTCCAAAAAAATCAACCTCATACCTTCCGCCATGTTGCTGAGAGAGCTCCTAGCCGACTGCTCTCTATCGCGATAAGACGGAGGCGGCCAACGGGCACTTATGCTGCGTTCAAGTGCTTCTCCAAAATTCGCCTCTGAGTAACTTATCACATGACCAGTATAATTTACAATTATATATACAGTAATATATAGTTATAATGTATAATTTGAAGTATGTGATTTTAATCACAATGCATTAATAAGTGTATAAGGTTTTATGATTTTCTGTGCTAAGGAGAAGTTGTCGAGTAATTATCGCAGCATGCAGGATTGTTTTCACAACGTGTATTCCCACTTGATTATAAGTATCTAAACTCTAAATTCCTGCTTATATTGTGACAAAGCCTAAAGGAGTGTCACCATAAACAGTGGGATGCTACTAAATCGTCCAAGCCCAGCAATGACGATGAAAGGATAAGGCTAAGAGAAGGTGAACTTTGGGGATGACTGCAGGCCACTGTCTCTGCAAGGTCTTTCTCAAAGATGTGAACAAGAGACTGGGGATTAAAGAGACCCAGCTGTGTGTGCAAGCATTTTTGGTGTGTTTTTGAAAATCTACATCGTGTAATAATTCATCATTAAAATAGAAAATGGATTAGAAAAACTATTAAATATAAAATGAGTGAAATTTGGGATTTCTTAAGTCTGTTTTTCTTCATTAAAAAAAAATCAATATGCATACCATATCTAACAAAACACATTTAGTATAAATTCCTTTACAAGCAAGTCACTTTAGCCTAAGAGAACGAAAAACGAAAAAGATCACAAAAATTAGTATGCAGTATGTGTGACTGCCAAAAACCACCGCCTTAGATATTTAAGCATTGATGCAGCTACCATGTGTGAAAACAGCTCAAGAGCCTCCTGACAAGTAGTACAAAATCTCACAGGGCCTCAAAACAGAAAAAGATGAAGTCGGGGTAGAGTAGGACTTGACTGTTTTTAAAGCCTCTCTAGAGTGCATTAATTATTGCTTTTCTCTCCCTGACATCAACATGAACCTTGTCCTACAGGGTCCTCATCTCCAGCTGAATACTGGAAAGGGGCTGTTGTAAGGGATTTAGAGCATTTTTTTTGTCAGACAAGGGAGTTTTTTTTTTTTTTTTTTTTTTAGATTGGACTTGGATTTCATATTTTGTTAGCATGCCATGTTGGTTAAATACTTAATTTTCTGCCCCGTGAACAATGATTACATTTGGAAGACTTCTTGTAAGGTTCTGAGGCAATCAGAGAAAAAATACATTTTATATATATATATATATACACACACACATACATGTAAAAAAAAAACTAATAGATTAGATTAAGTTATTAAAGTTACATTAAAAATGGAAATATCTTTAATACCAATAAAATATCAGTACCAACTGACTGGCAGAGTTTGTTGAAAAGAATAAAGAGAATGAAGCAACAAAATTGTGATTCTTGTCACAATCTCAGTCCTTTCCAAAATGTTAGTTTAAAATACTAACCCAAAATGAGATGTTTAGACTGAAAGGTAATCTTCATGAGAAAATGACTACTGGCATGAAAGTTAAACTCAGCACAGCAAATTAATGATCTTATTGTCAAAATATTTTCAACATTTGGGGCTCCATTTCAATTGTGATATTGGGCAATAAATATGTGTATGGATCATTCTAAAATGAATACGAAGTTGTTTTCTGTGAAGACTTTACATTTCTGTTGTATTGAGGGCTACTATGGTGACGTAAGTAATATCAGTAGCTTATTGGCTGGAACCTGCTTAATGCTTTTAAGTCATTCTTGTATCCAAAGCACGCCTGAATGAAATACACAAGTAAATATTGAAAAAAAAAGTCATATTTTAGAAGAACTCACTACAGGTGACAATTTTCATACATGAAAAATATACATCAGCATTTTGTGTTTGTACATTAGGCAAAAAACTGCAATAGTTCAGAAAGAGTGGAACAACTGAAATTGAGAAAGGGACAAAACAAAATGGGCAAACATACTGAATACACAAACACTCAAACATTCACAAAGGAAATCCCCAAAACATTCGACAAAAACCAACCAACCCCAAAAAAAGGTAATATAAAGCATGCATAACAATTCCTACGGAGCACAACAGACAAAGAAAGTAGAGGCTGCTAAAATAACTGAGTATTGGAGAAAATGATCTCAAATTTTATCAGGATATCAAAAATTAAGATGTGTACACTTCATACTATGGGAGTTATTGCTACACCAAGTCATTACCGAGATCCTAAATTACACAGGGTCTCGGTGTACTATTACATAAATTCATACATAGGTGGTATGCAATTTTTCCATCTTTTTCAATATTTTTTAACACTTGTTCAATGCAGGGTGATGTGGCCAAGCATTTTATTAGGAGGCACTTTTCGAAAAAGATAAACAAAATTGAGCATGCACAAAAACAAATGGTTAAGTTGCCTTTCTTAAGCCAATGGAGCAGGATGTAATACCTAAAACTGTCAAACAGAAATCAATGTACCCACATACACTGTCGACTTCTTCTGAGGGTTAAGAACCTATGAGACAAACTCTGTGTCATCTAATATGGTGGTTTTCCACAGGAGACCTTTCTTCAGTCACATCACTCAGGACTTGCTTGAATGCGTGACGCTCTTCACGGGTGAAATTCCTCCAACAGCTTTGCACTTTCTCCATATAAGACATTCTATTAAAAGAAACTAAAGAGAAGTAATGCACACACTGGAGTCGATTAAAGGAAAATGGACAAAGAAAAAACTAACTGAACCAGCACTATTCATTTGGTCTAAGTGTCTTTATGGATGGAAAGGGAGTTTATATATTATCCGGTTTAGTCTGTACTATATACACATCTTTACAATATCTTCCTGAATGTTGAAGCAGTTCATAGACTTGAAAAATGTTTCATCATCTTGTTTTTTCCTTTTTTTTTTTTTTTTNTTTTTTTTTTTTTTTTTGAGTTGGCACTTGCTTGGCGGTTTTCTGTCAGCCTTGATAGTCACTGTTATGTTCTATTGCAGCCTACAATCGCCAGTCTGTTCCTGCCAAAATAAAGGAGGACAAGCCTGGCAACAGGGCGGACGAGTGCAGGAAACAGTGCCGTGTTGATTTTCAATTTTGAGACCTGTAGGAAAACAAGCAGCAAATGATAGAAACATTTATGCAGCAGCAAAGACAAAAATTACGTCACGTTTAACTTTGACAACAGGTACAAATGATAAGAGAAACTACGGGCAGTAAAAGTTGTGCAGCTACAGTGGACTCAGACCACTGTCTTGCATTCTTTTTTTAATTTAAAACAAGATTTTTCATTACAAATTATAATCTTAACAATTTGAGTGAAAAGTTGAATCTTTGAATGAATTTCAGAAAATCTTAGTATTTGGTATGCCTCTCTTTTGCTTTAATGACAGCATGCACCTCAAGCTGGCATGGACTCCATAAGTTTGTGCAAAACCTGATGAGCCAAGTTGTCCCAGCATGATTTGACAATGATCTCAAGAGCTTCTTGTTTGTCAGACTTTCTGATTATTTCCAGATTTACATGGAAAACATCACGGATTTTACATGTGGTCTCAGACTTTTGGACTCCACTGTACATCAGGTGGATGTGTTCGATGTTGTGACGTCTGCACAATGTTATGCTGAAACTACGCAGAACTGCACTGTAGAGCCAGAGAATAAATCCTAAACACTAACACTGATCTTTCACTTGAAGTGGCCAATTACACTGGGCAAAAATATTTTCTCATGTCCACTACAAGGGCTGGATGCAATAAAAGTAACCCTTGTAGAAACTAGGAAAGTACTAGCTTTTTGGAAACTTCAAATTTTTGGGGAACTGTTAAAAAGGTAATAATGATTCAACTCTGCAGTAATTTTATCTTATGGTAATACTCCAGTGGATTTCACTAGATGGTAAGGTTGTTTTGTCTGCTCTTTATGTAATGTATGTATTTTTCATATAATTTTTCATAAAGCAACAATAAAACTAGATAGTGAAGCATATCAGAAAACAGATGAAATGCTGCAGAAAGCGGAGCTGAATCGTCGCATTATTGACAGTCAACTACAATTGCACATCACAGACTTCACAAAGGCAATATATATTGTAGAGCTGGGGGCTTTGATTTTATTAACTTGCACAGGTGTTTGTGTTTTTTTGCCTATATGCTCTATTTATATATATATTTTCATATTATACAAGACTGGTACTGTATTTGTTCCATGATATCCCCCGTGTTTTGTATAAACTAAAATGATGCATCTTGTCTATTTACTTACAGCTACAAAGAGATAGCAGGTAGTTTATTTAATCTGAAATCTGAATCTTAAAGTTGTGTTTTATGTTGGAACCATTTTAGTTGCAACCGCTATCATTTTTGTCACGTGTGGATATGAACTTAATTTAATTACAGTTGAACCTGGCTTTAAATTGTGCTGACAGCTGTTTCTTAACAACTAAAGTTAGTAGTAAAGCAAAATGCTTCCTATAATTTAAAGACCTTAACACCTACCCTGAAAACATGAAGCTAGGTTCTTGCTAAACATCACTCAAAAGCAGTCTCTTGGCTTTTTCGTACACAGCGGGCCACTTTTCTTTTGAAGGCTCCTTGTCTGTCCTCCCTCCACTCTTTCTGCAAAGAGGGAAATAAAAAAAAAGTATATCAGACTTTACAGGTGGTTAGGTTTTATTCATTTCATTATTATATTTGCTATAATTGTGACACTTGTTGAATCATTGCCATTACTAGTATATATACACTATAAACTTCTTTTTTCATGAGTAAAATCCATCCAGGACCACATCTGTTTCAGCTAGAATTTCTAATCAGGTACCTTCATTCAGAAGTGAACTTACTGCAGCATCCACATTGGCAGGTGAGTCTCCATTTGGGTCTGCTAGCATGGAGATAACACTAATCATGATGGTTTCCACCGTGTGGATGGGCAGCCAGCGCTCCTCTGGTTTCTCATAGCCATACTTATCCTCCCCGGGTTCGTGCAAAATAGAAATACATACGTCTCCATTCTTGTCAACTGGAAACAAAACCATATAGCAAGCATTACATGACAATATTACAAAAATGTGCAAAGTACCCTATAATGCGGTATGGAGAGTGGCTATAGTCAATCTGCCAGTGTTGTTTGAAACAGAGTGTAGCCAATCGGATGACAAACTATTTAATGCATGTTGTTTGTGAACACAGCAAAGTTGTTAAGTCAGCGTGTTTATTCTTCTTTTAGCTAACAAAAGTTTTGCTCATTTTGTAGCGCTATAAATTTTGCCAAACCTTAAACTCGATACTGCCACAACTGCAAAATGTCTCCTGGGTTCAACTTTAAAGACAATGGGCGGGATCCATTAAAAAAAAAAATGCTGACTACAAAGTGTCATTTTAAATAAGTACCATGATAGTGGCTTATTGCGTTAATCAGCGCGCCAGGTCCCATTAAGGGAGAGTTGTTGGAAAGGCATGTCACAGGTAAAAGCCAATGAAGATCAGTGTGCTAATGAGCTGCTTCATACTTAAGAATCACGATTTATACTGTTTCGTCAGGTGTGTCAAGGTGAAACTGACATGTTAAATCAGCAAAGTAAACATACATCATCTGCTTTAGAGCTCCACAGTTTAAGAAATTGACACTAAGATAAGAGAGATCCACACGACTCTCCGTAGTGTGTTGTCACAGTACATGGGCTGGATGGTGGTGTGTGTGTGTGTGTGTGGAAGGGAGAGAGATGCAGGGAGGCTTGAGGAAAAGGTGCACTGCCACTAGAATGTGTGAGATCGGATCAAAACTCTCCACTTCAATAAACTGACAGATCACCTGAGGGGGCTTATCGATCAAATGTATCAATCACTAACATGCGAGTCAAATACGGTTTAAAATGTCGCCCAGATTTCCTACTGCTGAAATTTACTGCCAGACTGAAACAGGTCTTGATGGTGTATTGGTGTGTTTTATGAAATGCATGTAAATAAAGAAGGACCGCAGTAACGTGTCTTTCCAGGCAAACGCTAAAAGATGCCAGTAACAGGTGTTTATGAATGAGGGAATGTGGTTGCGTGACAATATTTGCCCTTAGTGACATGTCTGGCATAGTGGTTTATGAATCTTGTCTAATATTTGGTAGTGTGCCATGGCGGCTTTTAGCTGCAGTGAACAGTAGGGAGACTTCAAACCTTGAAAATGAAAATTCAACATTGTATATGGTGAATTAGACACCAAAGTGGAAAAACACTGAAAAGCTATCCTAGTCCTACATGTTTTAGGTGATTATTGATGTGCCCACTTTTCACTATTTTGCTTTATATGGAGGGTGCATAGCTTTCCGGTAGTTTTTGGAGATTTAATTGGCCAAAAATATGTGTAGAACTTCAGCTATAGTTGCAGTCTGTTCCCAAAAAAAGATGTAGTTATTATATTGCCCAACCCTAATTAGTACTGTGCATTTCAGTTTGTTTTTGTTATGTCGACAGATTTTTCTCAGCAATGCACACCCAGCACAGGTGTTTTCACCAGTGATCCACTGAACTGAAAATCCAAAACATTTACACCAAAATGGAATGGAGAATTTATCCTCCATCTTTACACATCTCAGAAATTTAATGTCAACTTTCCAAAGAGGAACTAAAGCAAACAAAGGCAAATATCACTTACAGTGCACTACGCCTGTACCTACCATTAGGGTGCCAAATATCTGTGATAAATTTCATTTTAGGTGGCCTGAGAGGATAGTCTTTGGGAAATGTCAGATGAGCTTTAAACACACCGCCTTCACTGTCAAACAAAGATCACAGAGAAAAAATATATAATCAATAAATACAAGTTTCAACACATGGACCTATGGAAGTGATAAGTGTTGTTCAGGCCAATAATGAAGTGCAGCAATAATTTCTTCAATTATATCCCACATATAATTAAGTGCTGGACTTACTACAGCGTGTCAGGGGGGCCGATGATCAGGACTTCCCATCTGTAGAGGTCATTATCCTCAATCAGGCCTGCCGAGAATCCTTCCACTGCATTTTTGTTTAGCTCTGGAGATAAAAACAAATTTCTATGCAAGTAAAATCACCATTTGCTTATATCGTACTACAGTATGTGAACTACTAATAAAGACTGATGTCATATTCCTCTGAAGACCACTAAGGAGGAAACATAAACATCATCTTATTGGCCTTAATTGGGGGATGTGAATCCACACACCTGCATAAACCCAGGCTAAGTCACATTTACTCACTGTATCACACTGCAACTACCCTGAGAAATACTGTACTTTGCAACTATTACCATTTAATATCCATTTAATATCGCTTAATTTATTATTCACAATATATTAGCATAAACATTAGCGTACTACTAAAAACATCTTCCTAATCGTAATCTGTTCCAAGAGAGAATGCCAAGAACTCAAGAAAAGTGGTGAATGGGCATTTGTTATTTTTGGAATTGTATAGACTACATTATTAATGTCAGACTTTCAGCTGATTAAGTGAGACTGAAAAATAACGGCTGCAGCAGCTGTACAGTCCACTGTGAGTCTGTGGGTACCAGAATGTGACTCGGTATAATCACAAGCAGGAAATGTCACATTGGTTCACATTAATAAGTTGATATATTTTGGGAGCGTCTTGCAGTACCAGCACACAAACTCTTTCACATTTGTCAGTATTTGTCTTGACAAATGTATTGTTCATTGGCTGTAACTTCGTGTTTTAAAAAATCTGAAAATAGCCAACAATAGATGATATCTTGAACTGTAATACTTCAGTGTCTGTGCCTTTTGCCATGTTGAGCAAAGAATTACTCAATGCAAGTTACCGTTTTGCAAATCTATTTTTTTTTATATCAGTTGCTATGCGATCTCTTGTGATCTATTGATTATTTTGCCAATTTATTAATTAATCAGTCTATAAAATGTGAGAGTACTGACAAAAAACCCATGCTGACAAAATATTTAAATTTGTGGATTACTTTTCAGTCAGTAAGTTAATTAGTTTGATTGGACTGGATGGCTATTTGGGGGCAAGTATGATCATTCAATTTCAAATTCCCTGTTAAAAACGGATGCTGTTTGAGCAACCTGTGTGAAATGATGACTTTCCTCTTAAACATCAAAACCTAACTTGATTCTTATCAAACGATGATTGATGATCCTTATCAACCAAGGCTGATAATATAAATGAAGAATAAATATATTGCAGAATAGCAGACATCATGTGTAACAATTTCCATTTAATTTCAATTAATTAAGCCCAATCCATTGTGTCAAATATCCCTAACTTTTAAGAGATTATCTGGGTCAAGGCAACTAGCAAAGAGACACTTTTGTGTGTGCATGACATAACGTCTGCGTTTGCATATGAACTCACAATTGTGAGTTGCAGCAGTGATAAAAATCTGAAATGCACTATTGCTAAACTCGTAGTGCGTACTCTGGGAAAGTCATAATTTTAACGCAGAACTGAATGTTTAAATAGCGAAAAGGGGAAGGCAATTTTAACGTAACATAAGCTTGATAAATCGCCACAAACGACAGTGACAGCAGCTAACGTTAGTCTACATGTTTAGCGAGCTGGCTAAAAATATTAGCAATTCAATCTACTTAGCAAGGGAATATAGGTCAACTTGTGTAACGTTACTTAAATAGACGTATAAAAATAGCAAGAAACATACCTTTAATCGTGTAGCTAGCAAAAACGGGTCTAAAAAAAATACAAAACACTCCATGCTATGTTATCTGAAATAACTAAACACAGTGGACGAGCTAGGCTAACTGATTTCAGCCCGATACAGGAGTCGTTGAGACTTTTGATGCGACAGCGGCTTTCAGCTGAAATCAACTTGTAACGTCCAAACCAACAACTGAACGAAATTGTTTCACAATCAACAGATGTTATTTGTATACAAGCACAATGCCGCGCAATTTCCACTGCTATAATCTCCACACAACTGAGATGTCATGAGGCGTAAGATAAATGTGAACGGTTCAAGAACAGTTTACGCCAGCAGCACCGTTTCAATCGAAGCTAACGGCGGCGCTAGCGTAAAGCCATCGTTAGCTGGACTGCCAGCATCAGTAAAGGCTATAATTTAATTACCTGCGAGTTGTCTCTTGAGTAACAGCGCGGACTGGGGCTCCGTCATGATTTAGTAACTGTAATGAGATTATTTTTAATATTAATATTTCAAGGTAACAGCGTTTTAACTTTATGTTCGCCTGACAGAGGTCCGTCCTCTCTTATTTTCCATCCAGCGTTCGTCTTTCTTCTTCTTCTTCGCCGCTTTTTTCTGCATCTGCTTCTTTGAACTTTATACTTGGTGCAAACAGTGTACGTTGCCACCTACTGTGCGGAGTGGGTATTACATCGATTTTGGAGAAACAAAAGCAAACTTGTTTCAGGCTGTGCAGTGTTTCTCATTTCAATAATATTCTGCATCTGACCCGACCTGTATCAACATATACATCATAGAGACAATCCTTCAATACATGTGCCAGTTTTTTTTTAAGCTATGTTGATTCAGGAGTAAACAGAAAACATATTTAAATGGCTTTATTCTAACACTGTTAAAAAAATCCTTTAGAAATCACTGGGTCTGCACCTGGGTCAAAATCCACACCAAAATCTAATCTAGTCCCTGATCTAATCTTTCATAAAATTTTGTTGAAATATGTTATCAGGATTGTTAACTAGCCAAGAAATGGGACTGAAATATCCTTGGCAAAACACATAAGTCGCCTTCATAATAAATTTCCACCTTGTTTCTGTTAACCTAACACATGCCTTGAAAACATCTTCTGTAAGCAATGCTCTCTGGTTAAGCTCAGTGTATGATTGTACACAAATCAGTATTAGGCTATATCATGGGTTCTCATATTCTTGCTAGACACTGCTAAAACATCATCAAAGGCTGTAGTAAGCCTGCATCTGACTAAATACAAGCCCTTCAAACTTCAGTGGGATGGCATTTTGTCCTAGGGATATCTGTGAAAGGTTTACAAATATATTCATTAAACACTGAAATTTATGACTGCCTGTGCAGAATGTGTATCATCTTTTTCTCACACAGGTTGTTTGCGTTGATTGTCTTGTTTGTCATTTCCTTTTTTAAAAAAAAATTTTGGTTGTGCTTGCTGAGTCTGGGTTGTTTGATTGTGGTGGATCTGTGAGGAATGAGGGTGATACTTGTCTCAAAGAATATGTGTAAGGTTTGTGAGCCATAAAAGTTGGAGAGAATTCTTCATCTGTGTTTGATTTATAAGATACAAGACTCTGTCAAGGCACTTGACATGTGAAAATCAGAATATTTCTGTCCAGTGCTGAAATATTGTGCTTAGGTTGATAAGGTATGGAGATGTTGAATATAAGTTAAAACCCAGTTTAGCACTCCTTGGCTTGTTCAGGCACCGTGGCTCCATCCTTGCAGAATTTAAAGCTGTTGCACTTATACAGGTCTCTCTAAACCTATGTGGATAGTGCTTATATTTGGTTGTTGCATTAGCTGGGCTGCACCTGATTTACCCATCAATCAAATAAGCTCATGGGTGAGTTGAGACTGAATTTAAAATCCTACATCCTTTCATGATGATTTTCACCTCAAACACAGGACAACAGCCATCCAGTGCGAATGGTTTGAGATGTGCTGCTACTGCTTGTTTGTAATACTCACAATAAACACTAGATGGCAACCTCTGGTGTGATCATTACAGCAATCCTTGAAGTGATTACCATTAATGTAATACTCCTGTAACTAGTAATATTAACCACAACAATAGGAAATTGTTGCCTCAGCTGTGATGAATATATAATAATGTTGAAGCAGATCATAGCCTACAGAAACAAAATATTTTTATAGAGACATGTAGTATACATTTTTGGCATCTCTTCTCTCTTATGTTATAATATAAAAACATATTGGACAGTGGTATGAATTTGGTCTTCACCTAAAGCTACGAAATGATCATTTCTTGACTAGTCTGTTAAAGCAGTGTGGTCTGAGTGTGAGATATCTGTGAAAGAGGTCACAGTTTGTATCTCACTCTCCTTTCAAGCAGTAACCTCACATGCACACTCCTACACTGTGCAGTGATGTGGCTTTGCATGCTTTGTAAGATTTTACACAGTCAGGGTATATCTTTTTTTTTTTTTTTTTTTTTTTAATCACATAATCCAGGATAATTGATGCTATAGGCTAGAGAGAAGCTAGCTGACATGCAGTATTTGGCTCTGCTGAAGTGTCAGCTCAAATGAATTATTTCAATCTCAGTATGAAACACCAAGTTATAAATAATTAGAATATATGACTAATCCCTGAATTTAGAACCATCACCAAGCTTTGTCTTCTTAAGGTTATATTATAGTTCAGAAGAAGTAGAACTTTTAGAGAAAAAAAAATCTTACTCAAGGGTTATCCAGCCTCTTTGGGGTTTTTTTTTGTGCTGGACCCACAAGGAGAACTTTTGTCTTTTCTATTTTGATACCTGCTGCCAGTCATAATTGACTTAAATTCATCCATGAATTTGGTCATGAATTGATCAAATTGATCCATGGCTGGTTGAGCTCTTCCCACTGGCTCCTCAGTGATGCAACAAGTTGTGTGATATTAGAACCAATTATGGCCAGGGGGAGTATCAAAAGTAGAGGTGACCAAAAGAAAAAAACAGACTATACTGCATGCAGGACATGCTCAGAAGTCTGTTCTTTTGTTGTTTCATCTTATGTCCTTTGAATTATACTGCAGCCTTTCAAGCGGACCACCCAGAGACATCTGTGAGACTTGAGGTTAGCTGCAGCCTCTAGAGATTCCTTATCTTGAGGACCATGTTTGGTTGTAGTCAGGCTGGGAGTATCATAACTAGTGACAAAGTCAGCTTTGACCAGCTCAAATCTTGAAACAGAGGCATTCTTTCAGGATAAGGTGTTGTAAGATTTCAAATGGAAATGAGTTTGGCGATTTGGTAACTTGTGTAATATGTAGAGTATATCATGTTAGGCATGTTGTTCAGTGTATCTTTTAGGTGATGCCAACTACTGTATTATGTTGTCTAACAGCATTTTGTAGACCCCAATTTTAACAGCAATGAGTGAGGTCTTGCCTAATGGAATTCCTATCCTGAAACATTGATGTTTTCAGTGGAAATAATCAAATTTCCTGGGGCATTTTAATGTATTGAATAGTGTCCTGGTGTTTAAAATAAAATAAAATATATATTTATATTAGAGCTTACCCAACTCTGAATTTTTAAAGGCTGATACAAATGTTGATATTTTGGTCTAAAAATGTAGCCTTTAAAACATCTATGTATGTTTCATATGTTTGTATGTACGTATGTTTCGTTTTGCAGATCTGTCAACATCTGTGATACATCAGTACTTACATTTATCTGACTTACTGATAAATCAGGCTAGTTCTAATCAATATTTTTGTGGAAGAATAACAAGAATAATCTTTGCTGCAGCAACAACTAATGGAAATTAAAGTAAAACTGAACTGTTAAATATTAGCTGGATGTTACAGATGGCTTGTCCTGTATTTAAAACAAATTTGCCTTACATTGCTTCTGAAATATGCAAAATGGTTTCAGAGGTATGCGTGACTACAAGCAAGTATATTTACATCTTTCATGTGACGAATGAACACTAATTAAGAGTGAAGATGAAAACACAGAAAGGATCCACTCATCTAATCTTTTTACAGTCAGAACTAAGCCATGTCACTTGACTTCTGTTAAGTGAAGGCTTTTCAGTATTTAAATAACTGTATTATCAGAGGAAATAAGAATTACCATGGAGCAGCCATAACATGCCAACATTTGAGGTGCTGAGAGGAGAAGCTGCTTTGTGAGACATCACTTAAAGGACCAATTACACTACAGCAGTAATGTCTCTTAAATATCTAATATGATTTCATTGATTAAAATAAAAAAAATCCATCAACCATGCATTAAATACATGGTTTTTTTTTTGGTTTTTTTTTTAAATTTTCAAATACTTGAAGACAGTTTGTTTTGGAGGGATTCTGAAATAGAGGCCTGTTCCAAAAAAAAAAAAAAAAAAAAAAACAGGTTTATTGAGACTTTGCAAACCCAGTATCTCTTGTATGACACTTTTAAAATGAATCAGTGAGAAAGAAAGAAAGAAAGAAAGAAAGAAAGAAAGAAGTAACTGGCTTGTTTATAGCACTGTATCACAGTGAGGATCTGTGTTTAGCCATATGACCCACCCAAGTGGGCTGGTCCACTTGCTAACTTAATATCTGTGCGGGACGATCTCTGTGAGCTTCCTCAAGTCTCCCTCACAACAACAGATATGGAATAATGTGAGCAAAACAACATAAACAAGACAACTTCAACCAGCAGGTAAGACTCATTTTGATTTAAATTTCAAGACAATTTTAACAGATCTGATTTTTTTAAGTTTTGATGTGATAATAATATACCTATCTGGCTCTAAATGAAAATCTGAACAGGTTTATGGTTTCAGCAGCCAAAGCCTGCACAACAGAATTGTATTTCACTGTGTTGCTCTGACAACAAATCGAAACTACAATAGCTGCTTTGTTGCCTTTGCTCTCACTTCTCAACCTGGCCTGAAAGCTCAGGGGCTATCATGTAAACTCGCAATTTTATAGCTAATATGCAGAAAGCAAGGATCCAAATTTGGAATTAACATGCTTATATTTTTAAATTATGTTTTAGTCTACTTTAAATCTATATAACAGCTCTGAATTTCATCTCTGATCACCAGAAGCAGCACTAACTATTTAGCTACAGATGTCTTATGTTGTAACAACTGAAACAGCCAAAAAAAAAAAAAAAAAAAATACTGAATTCTTTCTTCTCCTTTCTCTGCCATTTTCACACAATTACACAGATCTATTCCTACAGTTGTGTAACTACCTTGTGTGTCATCAGAGTTGTTCCTAAAGGGTTTCCACATACTACTGTAATACCGAGATATTCCTCTCAGTCACTTACTCTTCGGGTTGCGTGTCAAGTACAGCACAGGGA